>JAJSRW010001734.1:0-12500 GCA_022414725.1 Microglena sp. YARC | reverse complement strand
CACCACACCACACCTCACCTCACCACACCACACCACATGCCACGACACAACACGACATGCCACAACACAACGCACAACACAAATCACCACACCAAAGCACAACTCACCACAACACAGCACAACACAACACAACGCACCAAAACACACCAAAACACCCTTTTACCTACCACATCACACCACACATAATGGTGTCATATGGTATAGGGTAGCATAGCATGGTATGATTTGTACCTACATGCATGGTTTATTGATATGATATGACATGGTGCAGCGTAGCATGGCATGTTATGGTTTATACCTGCATGCATGGTAACTTGGTAGTATGTTGTCGTATAACATCGTGTGGCATAGCATGGTATATTGGTATGGTCTCTCATGGTGCAGCATAGCATGGCATGTTATGGGTTATACCAACATGCATGATGCAAAGGTATATTGGTGTGGTATGGCATGGTGTAGCATGGCATGGTATGGTTTAAACCTACATGCATGTTAGCATGGTAGTAGGGTGTGCTATGGCATGGTGCAGTATAGCATGGCATGGTATGGTGTATTCCAGCATGCATGATACAATGTCCTAATGGTGTGGTATTGCATGGTGTAGCATAGCATGGTATGGTTTGTACCTACCTGCATAGTATATTGGTATGGCGTGGCATGGTGCACCCTAGCATGGCATGTAATGGTTTATATATATTATATATGTAGTATGTATGCTTTAGGCCTCTGATGACCCCCCTAGGTTCCACGTGCCTCATTGTACATTAGTTTGTCTCTCTCCATCTGTGCTGTTAATCCCAGCAAACTCTGCACCCAAACAGTTGGCTCGTAGTTGGAGTGCACATGACTAGAGATATCAGCATTGCAGCGGTCATGATCCTTCTCAAAAGTTTTCAAATGTTGTGTAGCATATTCTGCTATGAGGACCTACTTACTCCACTACTTTTGAAACTCCCAGCCTCCCTCCTTTCACTTTCTCGCATTCTGCATATCAACTATTTCTTGACTATTTGCCTCATGTCCTGCCCGTGACTTCTAATGTGTTCAGGGTTTAGTTGCTTAGTGGTTTGAATGCCAGCGGTTGACCATAATTCAGATGCCACGTGTCCAGGCTGTTGAGACTATGTGTTTAATCCTACGCACGCCAAGGTCACGCCCAGCCGACTCTACAACCTCATTGGCAAAACACGTGTCCGACCGCAAATCACACTGCGAAATCGTAATACGATGTTGTATTAGGCAACAAGCGGCTTGTATCTTGGGGGTCCCGAATGAATTGCCATAAATGTGGGGAATGAAGCCACATCAAGCTTGTATGCGGCTGACCGAACAAATTCAACTATACCTCTAATTGGTTACATTTCCTGTGCATCAACTGCTTGCAAATAAAGTCCATCTACAAGACAGTCTAGGCACGTTTAATCCTCCTTCAAATTTAACAACCAAAATGTCAATTGTCGTAGTAAATGAAGCTACATCCATCGATTCAATTCAACTAAATCCAAATATATTGAATTCAAATGAATACAATTAAAATCAATTAAATGCATTCAATACAAGTCAATACAACACAATTTTGATTCTATCAAATTAATTAAATCAATTTTAATTAATTAATTAATTAACTAATTCATACAATTAAATTTAATTGATAATTAATTAAATATAATTTATTTAATTAGTTAATTAATTAATAACTTATAATTAATCAAACAATTTAACAGAATTTGATTAATTCATTTTAATCTTATTATTCATTAATTAATACAATTTATTTATTTAATTAAACAATTATACAATTATACAATAATACAATCATACAATTAAAATATTAATTAAATACAGATTATTTACAACATTTTCATTCGGGAAGCGCTTCCAGGCGCCCTTTATTTGAAGAGGGATTAGCCCCATTAAAATGTCCGTCCGTTCGTCGGTTCGTCCGTCCGTGTGTCACCAACCACATTTTCAGGTTTTATGAAAAACATCAAAAAAGTTGAACATTCTATATTTTTGATGAATTATAAGATTTATTTATACCGGACAAATTCTCACCAGAGCACATATGAGCATCGCAATTCACGAAAAGGAGGTCAGGTTGGGCCAAAAAGCTACAATTAACGGTTAACAATTTGATTTCAGGGTGTTTTTAGCTAACATTTCAAATTTGAACCACTTAAACATGTGCGTATACATAGGTTTGGGAGCAGAATTGTCGTCAGAAATTCGAGGCGAAACATGTAAGCATCACAATGGACGAAACATTCCCCTAGGGGACGTGCTATGATTAGCCTACGGACCCCACCTCAGGGCCGTGCGTGGGGCAGGGCGGGGCGGGGGCAGGCGGGGCGGAGGCCACCGGGGGGGCAGGGGCAAGCCACGCCACCTGGCGCTGGCAAAAAACCCGTTCAGGAGGACGGGACATACCGTTCACGGGGGCACGGGCAAGCCACGCCACCTGCCGCTGTCAAAAACCCGTTCAGGAGGACGGACATACCGTTCACGTCTGGGCTGGCCGAAACATGCAATATCTTGTACAAATCCCGTAAAATCAACCATACACCTGATTGGCCTCATTTTTCTTGCGCCCTTCAAATTTTATCCTATTCGAATTGAAACAATTTGAAGCAATTACATGCATTCAAATCACGTAAATTAAATTAAATGGAAAGGAATAAATCGAATTATAATTACACAACATTAAATACAATTCAATTTAATTAATATAATACATTGAATTAAGGATTCGAATAATTTCATTCGGGACGCGCCTCCAGGCGCCCTTAATAATTAAATTGAGAAATCAGGTTCTGGCACTTTCGCTTCGAATTCTGCAAGGCTTCGCCAGAGCATTAAAAAACATGATGTTCATCTTGAACGGTAATTACGTTATCACGGTAGAGGACACACTAGATCATCCTATCAGCATCAATTGCGGTTCACTTGATCGTTTTATGTCTTGGTGACTACTACTGTACTTCCTTAGAACTATAGCTGCAGATAGTAACAGCTTCCCGTAGACTGTGTCATCCTTCATGACACGGTGACAGCTCCTGGTGGGCTGCGTCCCCTGATCCCCTGACACGCGCTGTATTGCCTGCACCAGGCTTAAGATTCCTGGCTTAGGTTCTAGGTTAGGTGACAGGCTTCCGCCCCTTCCACCGGTGGTGTCTAATATGGTTCCCCAGTCCCTTTAATTATTCTCATCTTGCGTTAAAAGATTGGCGCGTTTGACCGCTGCGAGTATCTCTCCACTCTTGAAGTGTCTAAGCTGATAGGTCATTGGGCTCATCATGGTAACCACTGCTTAATGCATTAAGGGCGCCTGGAGGCGCATCCCGAATGAAATGATTCGGATCTTTAATTCAATGTATCTTAATTAATTGAATTGAATTGTATTGAATGTTGTGTTATTTTAATTCGATTTATTCCTTTCCATTTAATTTAATTAACGTGATTTGAATGCATGTAATTGCTTTAAATTGTATCAATTCGAATTGGATTAAATTCGAAGGCGCCTGGAGCTTTAAATTATTTGAATTCCAATGAATCGATGATGATTTAGCATTGTTAACTACAAGTGACGAAAAAAGAGAGGTTGGAGGGTTGTTGATTTTTAAGCAGTATTGAACGTTTCTGTAATGTAATGAAATGCATGTATGTAGATTGACTTTTTAAAGAATATGATGCAAGAAAAATGGGGCCAATCAGTTGTCTGGCTGATTTTACGGAATTTGTTCGAGGTATTGCATGTTTCGGCCCAGCCCTGACGTGAACGGTATATCCCGTCCTGCCGAACGGGCTTTTGGCCAGGGGCAGGTGGCGTGGCTTGCCACTGCCCCCGCCCGGTGGCCCCCGTCCCCGTCCCCGTCCCAGCCCCTGCCCCCGGCCCCTGCCCCCGCCCGGTGGCCACCGCCCCTGCCCCACGCACGGCCCTGAGGTGGGGTCCGTGGGCTAATTATAGCACAAGTGCCCGAGGGGAATGTTTCGTCCATTGTGATGCTTACATGTTTCGCCTCCAATTTTTGACGACAATTCTGCTCCAAACCTATGTATACGCACATGTTTAAGTGGTTCAAATTTGAAATGTTAGCTCAAAACACCCTGAAATCAAATTGTTAACCGTTAATTATAGCTATTTGGCCACCGCCCCTGCCCCACGCACCGGCCCTGACGGTGGGTCCGTGGGCTAATTATAGCACAAGTGCCCGAGGGGAATGTTTCGTCCATTGTGATGCTTACATGTTTCGCCTCCAATTTTTGACGACAATTCTGCTCCAAACCTATGTATACGCACATGTTTAAGTAATTCAAATTTGAAATGTTAGCTCTAAACACCCTGCAATCAAATTGTTAATCGTTAATTGTTTGGCCCAACCTGAGCTCCTTTTCATGAATTACGATGCTCATGTGTGCTCTGGTCAGAATTTGTCCGGTATAAATAAGTCTTATAATTCGTCAAAAATATAGAATGTTCAACTTTTTTTATGTTTTTCATAAAACCTGAAAAATTGGTTAGTGACACACGGACTAACTAACGGACGGACGGACATTTTAATGGGGCTAATCCCTCTTCACTTCAAATAAAGGGCGCCTGGAGGCGCTTCCCGAATGAAAATGTTGTAAATAATCTGTATTTAATTTAAATTTTAATTGTATAATTTTATTATTGTACAATTGTTTAATTAAATAAATAAATTGTATTAATTAATGAATAATAAGATTAAAAAGAATTAATCAAATTCTGTTAAATTGTTTGATTAATTGTAAGTTATTAATTAATTGATTCATCAACTAATTAATTAAATCATATTTGATTAATTATCAATTAAATTTAATTGTATGAATTAGTTAATTAATTAATTAAAATTGATTTAATTAATTTGATATAATCAAAATTGTGTTGTATTGACTTGAATTGAATGCATTTAATTGATTTGAATTGTATTCATTTGAATTCAATATATTTGAATTTAGTTGAATTGAATCGATGGATGTAGCTTCATTTACTACGACAATTGACATTTTGTAGGGTTGTTAAATTTGAAGGAGTATTAAACGTGCCTGGACTGTTTTGTAGATGGACTTTATTAGCAAGCAGTTGATGCACAGGAATTGTAACCGATTAGAGGTATAGTTGAATTTGTTCGGTCAGCCGCATACAAGTCGATGTGGCTTCATTCCCCACATTTATGGCAATTCATTCGGGACCCCCAGGACACAAGCTGCTTGTTGCCTACTACAACATCGTATTACGATTTCGCAGTGTGATTTGCAGTCGGACACGTGTTTTGCCAATGAGGTTGTAGAGTCGGCTGGGCGTGTCCCTGGCGTGCGCAGGATTGAACACATAGTCTAGACAGCCTGGACACGTGGCATCCGAATTATGGTCAAACGCTGGCATTCAAACCACTAAGCAACTAAACCCTAAACACATTAGAAGTCACGGGCAGGACATGGGGCAAATAGTCGAGAAATAGTTGATATGCAGAATGCGAGAAAGTGAGAGGAGGAGCTGGGAGTTTCAAAAGTAGTGGAGTAAGTAGGTCCTCATAGCAGAATAAGCTACACAACATTTGAAAACTTTTGAGAATGATCATGACCGCTGCAATGCTGATATCTCTAGTCATGCTTGCACTCCAACTACGAGCCAACTGTTTGGGTGCAGAGTTTGCTGGATCAAGCAGCACAGATGGAGAGAGACAAACTAATGTACAATGAGACACGTGGAACCTAGGGGGTCATCAGAGCCTAAAGCATACATACTACATATATAATATATATAAACCATGACATGCCATGCTAGGGTGCACCATGCCATGCATACCAATATACTATGCAGGTAGGTACAAAACCATACCATGCTATGCTACACCATGCAATACCACACCATTAGGACATTGTATCATGCATGCTGGAATACACCATACCATGCCATGCTATACTACACCATGCCATAGCACACCCTCTACCATGCTAACATGCATGTAGGTTTAACCATACCATGCCATGCTACACCATGCCATACCACACCAATATACCTTTTAGCATGCATAGTTGTATAACCATAAACATGCCATCTATGCTGCACCATGAGAGACCATACCAATATACCATGCTATGCCACGATGTTTATACGACAACATACTACCAATTACCATGCATGCAGGTATAAACCAATCATGCCATGCTACGCTCACCATGTCATACATAATCAATAAACCATGCATGTAGGTACAAATCATACCATGCTATGCTACCCCATACCATATGACACCATTATGTGTGATGTGATTGGTAGGTTGAGTTGTGTTTGGTGTGTTTTGGTGTATTTGGTGTGTTTTGTGCGTTGTGGTTGTGTTGTGCTGTTTGTGATGAGTTGTGTTGTGTTGCGTGATTTTGATGTTGGGTGTGGTGTGGTTGTGTGGTGTGGGTGTGTGGTGTGTGAATGGTGGTTGGTGTGGTGTAATGTTGGTGTGTGTGTGTGTTGTGTTGTGGTGGTGAGGCGTGGTGGTTATGAGTGGTGTGATGTGGTGTGTGTGGTGTGGTGGTGTGGGTGTGGGGTATCAATGTCGTTGTTGTTTGTTCGTTTGTGTATTGTTGGTATGTGTGTGCGTTGTGGTGTGGTGTGTGTGGTGTGTGTTGTGTGGTGTGGTGTGGTGTGGTGGTGTGTGTGTGTGAGGCTGGGTGCTGTGAGCGTGGCGTGGCGTGGCGTTGAGCGTGGTTGTGTGTTGTTGGTGTGATGTGGTGTGGTCGTATATCAGTGTGTTGTTGTATATGTGTGGGTGTGCGGTTGGGGGGTGGGGGGTTGGTGTGTCGTGTGGGTGAGGATGTGGTGTGTCGGGTGTGTGAGTTGTGTGTGGTGTTGGTGTGTGTTGTTGTTGTTTGTGTCGATTGGTGGGTTTTGTGTAGTAGTATATGGTGTGTGTCGTGTTGTTGGTGGTGTGGTGAGTGGGTGTGTGTCTGATGGTGGTGATGGTGTGTGAGGTGAGTGTAATGGTGCAGTTGTGTATTGGGTGAGTGTTTGTCGTGGTGTAAGGCTGTGTGTGCGTGTGTGGTGTGAGTTGTGATGGTGTGTGATCTGGTGTGTACGTGTCGTTTTGTTGTCAATTGTGTGTGGTGTGTGGTATCGTGTTGTTTGGGCGTGGCGTGTGGTGTGCGTGTGTGTTATGTGTGAGTGAGTTCAGAGTATGTTGTGGTGTGGTTGGTGTGGTGTGTGTGTGTGTTGTTCAGTCTTTCTCCGATTTGGGTTTTGTGTAGTGTGTGGTCTGTGTGTTGGTGAGTGCGTTGTGGTGTGGTGTGGTGTGGGTGATGATGTGATGATGGATGTGATGTGATGTGTGAGGTGTTTTGCGGTGTGTCGTGGTGGGTGTGTGGTGTTTGGTGTTGGTTGGTCGTAAGTGTAGATTAGTGTGGTGTGGTGTTGGTTGTGAGGGTATTGTGAGTGGTGTATTATGTGGTGTTGAGTGTGGTGCATGTGGTTGTGTGGCCGATGTTGTTGTGTGTGTGGTGGTGTAGTGTAGAATGATTAGTGTGTGGTGGCCGCGTATCATGTTGTGTTTTGGCCGATTTGTTTTTATGGTGTGGTCGTGTTGTGTGTGTGATTTGGTATGGTGTGTGCGGTTGTTGTGTGTGTTGTGTGTTGTGTTTGTGTTGTGTTGTTGTGAAGGAGGCTTGTGTGGTGTTGTGTGTATGAAGGGTTGTGTGGTGTGGTGGTGTTGTGTGTGTTTGTGTTGTGTGGTGTGTTGTGTGTGGTGAAGTTGGTTGTGTGCGCGAGTGACTTTGGCTGTGCGGGTTGTTCATGTGTGCTGTGGCGTGGGATGGCTTATATGTCATGTGCTTTGTGTCCATGTGTGTTTGGTATGCTGTGGTGTGGTTGAGGTGTGGTGTGTGTTGGTGTGTGGTGTGTGTGTGTGTGGTGGTGTGTGTTGGTTGGTGGTGTGGTGTGTGTGTGTGTGTGTGTGTGTGTGTTGTCGGTGTAGTGTTGGCGCGTGCTTGTCATGTGTGTTGTGTTTGGTGAGTGTGTTTTGTAGTAGTATGGTGTGGTGTGGCGTTTTGTGTGTTTTGAGGTGGTGGGTGGGTGTGTGAGTTGGTGGATGTGTGGCATTCTGTGGTGAGTGTGGTTGGTGTGTGGTGTGCTGATGTGTGGGTGGTAGTTGTGTGAGTGTGTATGTCATGTCATGTTAGTTGTGGTGTGTGTCCATGTGTGTGTGTAGGGGGTGCGGTGTGTGGTTGAGGTGTGGCGTGCAGTTGTGTTGTTGGGGGTTGTGTCCATTGTGTGGTGGTGGTGGTGTGTAAGTATGGTGTGGTGTGGTGTGTGTGTGTGGTGTGGTGTGGTGTGGTGGTAGTGGTGTGGTGGAATGTGTAGTGGCGTTGCGTGTCATGCGTGTGTTGGTGTGTTTTGGTGTTTTGTGTAGTAGTATGGTGTGGTGCAGTTGTGTGTTGGTGCGTTGTGTGGTGGTGAGATGTGGGTTTGTGTTTGTTGTAATGGTGTGGTGTTGATGTGTGTGGTGGTGTGTGTGTGTGGTTGGTGTATCATTCGTGTTGTTTTGGTCGATTTGTGTGTGATGTATGGTGTGGTTGGTGTGGGGTGGTGAGGTGTGGTGTGTATGTGTGGTGTTGGTGTGTGTGGTTGGGTGGTGAGTGAGGGTGGTGTTGGTTGGTGGCGTGGTGTGGTGTGGTGGCGTGGTGTCATTTGTGTTCTTTTGTGTGATTGTGTTTTGTGTAGTAGTATGGTGTGTGTGGTGCGTTTGGGTTGTAAAGTGTGTGGTGTGGTAATGTTGATGTGTGATGTGGTTGTTGTGCAGTGTGGTGTGTGTGTGGTGTGGTATGGTGTGTGTGATGTGAGTTTGTTATGCTGTTTGGTGTGGTTGTGTGATGGGGTGGTGTGTGTGGTTGGTGTTGGTGTGGCGTGCGTGTCATGCATGTCGTGTGTGTGTTGGCCGACCGAAATTTGTTTGTGGTACGTGTGGTGCGTTGGTGTTGTTTTGTATGGGTGTGTGTGGGTGTTGTGTGGTCACTGTGTGTGAGGTGAGGTGTGGTGTTGTGCGTTGTGTGGGTGGTGATGCTCATCGTCATGTTCCGGAATGTGTTATTGTGTGGTTGTTCAGTAGTATGTGGTTGTGCCCTTGGTTGTGTGATGTGGGTGTGTTGGTAGTGAGTGTGGTTGATTGTGGCCTATGTAGTTTGCTTGTGTGCGTGCGTTCGATGTGTTTGATTTGTGTTGTTGTGTAGTATATGGTGTGTTGGAGTGCGTTTGTGTTGAATCAAATTGGGATGGTGTTGTGTGGTTGAGTGTGATGTTGGTGTGATGTGCTGTGGTGAGTTGTGGTGCAGTGGGTGTCGGTGTGTGGTTGTGTGTGTTGTAGTGTAGTAGTGTGCTGTGTTGTTTAATGAGGTGGTGTTGGTGTGTAATGTGGAATCGCTTGATTGTGTGTTTGTGGCGTGTCTCTGTTATCATGTCGTGTTGTTTTGTGTCGATTGTGTTGTGGTATGGTGTGTGCCGTGACAATGTGTGTGTATTGTTGGTGTGCACGTATGTGGTGTGTGGTAAGAGTGTGTGTGTGTGTGTGGCTTGCGTTCATGTTGTTTTCTTTTTGTGTTGATTTGTTGGTTTGGTAGATAAAGTTGTGTGTGCGTTGTGCACTGTGTGATGTTTGTTTTGTTGATGAAAACATTATGTGTGGTGATTTGGTGTGGTGAGTGTGGTGCAGTTGTCACAACCAGCGAGTGTGGTGTGTGTTGTGCGTGTGTTTTGTGATGTAGTATAGTGTGTGTTGATGAGGTGTGGTACTGTGGTGTGGTGTGATGGTGTGGTGTGGTTGCGTGTGTTGTGTTGTGTTGGGGTGAGGTGATGTGTGGGTGATAGACAGCGTGTTGTGAAGTCGGTTGTTGTTGTGGTTGTGGTGTGTTGGGAGTACGTGTGTGAGGTGGTGTGTGTCGGTTTGGCAAGGTGAGTGTGGTGGTGTGGCCTGTGGCGTGGCGTATCATGTCGTTTGCTTTTGTGATCGATTTGTGTTGTGGTATGTCTTGGTCCTGTGTGGTGAGTGTTGTGTGGTAAATTCAAATCTGAACCGTTGGTGTGGTGGTGTGGTGTGCTGGCGTGCGGTATGATGTCCGTTCTTGTGTCGATTTGGGTTTGTTGAGTTAGTATGGTTTGTTGGTGCTTTGTGTGGTGAGTGGTGTTGTAGTGCATGTTATGTGTGTTGATGGTGTGTGAAGTGTGGGCAGGTGGTGTGTTTGGAGTGGGTGTGTGTGTTGGGTGTTGGCGAGTGAGATGTGGTGTGGTGTGTGTGCACAAATACTCACTGTGTGGTGGTGTGGGTGGATATCAATTCTCATGCGTATTGTGGGTGTTTTGTGTGTTGTGTTGTCTGTGTTTGTGTTGTGTTGTGTCGTTTTGGTGCGTGTGTGCGTTGTGCATGTGTACTGTTGTGTTGTGCGTTCCGGTATCATTCATTTTTGTCGTTCATGTCATGTGTCCTTAGTTTCAATTTGTACGTTTTTAGGTCGTTGTGTTTTGTAGTGTGTCGTTGTGATTTGTTTGTGTGTTTCTTTGTGTGTTGTTTGTGCGTGTCGATCATGTCGTACTGTTTGTATTATTTGTCATTTTATGCGTTGCATGTGAGGGTAAAGTTGTGAGTATGTATTGTGCGTTTGGGTGTGTGTGGTGTGGTGTGGAGGTCGTTTTTGTGTGTCTGTGTTGTTATTTTTGGATGTGTAATTGATGTGTAAGGTGTGGTGTGGTGTGTTTGTGAGCTTGTGTGTGGTGTGTGTGTGGTTTGGATTGTGCCGTTTGGCGTATCATTGCGTGTTGTTTTGTGTCTTTGTGTCGTTTTGGTCATAGTTTATGTGGTTGTGTCGTGCTGTGGTGTGGTGTGTGGTGTTGTGTTTGTTTTGTGTGTGTTGCGGTAGTGTGTGGTGTGTGTGTTGTGTTGTGCGTTGTGTGTGTGTATGGTGTTGTGTGGGTCTGGTGTGTGGTGATAGTGTGGCTTGGTGTGTGAGCATGGGTTAGTTGCAGACAGATGTGGTGTGGCTGTGTGATCTTATGTGTCTTGTTTGGTGTTGGTGGTGTGGTGTGGTGTTGTGGCATGTGGTGAAGGCGTGGAATGAGCGAGGTGTAGGGCTGTGTGGTTGGGCGTGGTGTGGTGTGTTGTGTACGTGTGTTGTGTGGTGAGTGAGCGTGTGTGTGGTAAATGTGGTTGGTGTGGTGTGAGTGGTGTTGTTGTTGTTTTGGTTTTGTTGGGTGGTGTGCTGTGTGTGTGTTGGTGTGTGAGGCGTGGTGGCGAGCGGTAGCTGTGTAGTGTGTGTGGTGTGGTGTGTGTGTGTGTGCTGGTTGTGTTGTGTGTTGTGTTGTGTTGGATGTGGTGGTGCGTGGCGTATCATTCTGTTGTTTTGTTTCGATTGTTCGTTTTGTGCAGTTGGTTGTGTCGTGTGTGTTGCGTGGCTATCATGTCGGTTTGTTTTGTTGTCATTTGTGTCGAATTCTGTATGTCGATTTGTCGTTTTGTGTCGTGTATGTGCTGTGGTGTGCTTGTTGGTGTTGGTGTGTGTTGTTGTGTTGTGTTGTGTTGTGTTGTGTTGTGTGTGTTTGTTTGTGATCTTTGGTGAGTATCTGTGCCTTTGTCCTTTAGTTCATGTGTCACTTTTGTTCCTTTTGTTGCGTTTATTTTCGGGTGGTAGTTTGTAGTTTGGGAGTGCGGTGTTTGTGGTGAGTTGTGTGAGTGTGTGGTTTTGTTTGTTTGTGTGTTTGTGTTGTGTTGTTGTCCGTTCATTTGTTTCCTTTTGTGGCGTGTTAGTCTGTCTGTGGCTGTGCTGATTTGTGAGGCCATACCACACCATTAACTTGACCATGATTGTGTAAAACCATAACAATCCATATTTGTTGCACCATGCCATACCATACGAAGTAAACCATGAATTAGAGCAAGGGATTGCAGCATGTAACCTTTCCAGTGTCCAAGCTGCATGCGAAGTCTAATAACCCCATCGAAGCTGATTATCGCACGGCCTTATCATCTATCTATTCCATTAGCCACAATCTAATAACAAACCTCGATAACAGATGCGCCCGGCAGTGAAGCTGCCGCGGCGCGTTGATGGGGCATGGCCGCGAGTATTAGAGTTCAACTGAAGGCAAAGGCTACAGCGTATGAGAAGACTAACGTTGAAAATGTATTGCTCAGCTTGATGCTCTTCACAAGCACGCTAATCCTAAGTGCGTCGATTCGTCCGAGCAAGCATAAAAAGTTCGAGATCGGTAACTAATAGCCATGAAACAGGCGAGGAGGATTTCACCGTGCCAGCCAATGCAACACTCTCAACACCAGCTTGCTTCTCTGTTTTGCATTCTACTCCACCTGTCCGGGCAGTCTCTGAAGTCGCCATGCAGGGCGCTGCACCCTTGTTTCCAACAAACAAAAACTTGAATGCGTCACTGAACAGTGGGAAGCGGTGGACGCCATGGGCAATTCAAAGGTGCCCCAGATCTCTCTCTTTTT
>JAJSRW010001733.1:0-45922 GCA_022414725.1 Microglena sp. YARC | reverse complement strand
AAAGAAGAGAAGCTGTTTATTCATCGGGTTACAATTGTGTTTTACTGTTAATCGTTAATCGCGATTTAATGCTTTTGTTTTCGTTACTAGTACAATCGTGAGAAAACCTGACACGTTCTCCTTGTATAATAGGGGTAAAATGGGAACATGTAAAATAATTGTTTCTTGTTATTCACTTTTTACCGTTTTTGGCTCCATTTCGTAAATACCGTTGCATTCATTTTCGTACAATCTTATTGTTATTTTTAACTTTGTCACTTAACAAACTGTAGAACACTACCATAGTTTATTATTTCTATATGGTTGAAAGTGAGTTGTGTTGTTGCCTTATTTATATCCACGATATCTGCACAAGCAGTTTCGTTGGCATTGGCTATATCATATTGGTTTCGAATATCTTGTCGAACCAAATACAGAATCTCATCATTTTTGCCGCGGATCGTGTATTTTCTTAATAATACGTTTTGATACAGTTGGTCCATTAAACCCCATATTTCGGTTGGACACTTGAGACACTTTTCGCACGGCACTCGTTCAAAATATTTGCTTTGTTCATTGTATATATAAAAATACACTATTGATCAGTTGTTCAAACCGCTAAATTTATTCCTGTAACCATATTTACAGTCTAGACTAAACACATATATAAGAAGACATAATGTAGTAGTTTTTCAGTAATGATTCACACGCCATCATCCACAACATGATAGAACATTGTGTCAACAAAGAAGAGGGTCATAAAATTGAACGCCAGCGACAAGAAAAACGTGGACATCGTCATTGCGTTTACGACAAATCCCAAGTCCCCTCTGCCAAAGCAATAGTCGCGCTGGTATATCAAGATAGCATTCCCCGAGTGGGACATTAGGGAACACCAAATGCCAGATCGGGGGGGGAGTGCATAGCCTCAGGTCTGTGGATACTCGTTACACTCTCTAGTGAGATCTATAAACTAGGATTATATGATACCCCGACATCCTTTGCTATGACCAGATCATATCGAAAAGGCAGAATGTTATGATATGAAATACTTTCCGGGAAGATTTCTTACAACCAAGGTAAAACAGCCGTTCTTTGAAAACTATCCAGATGATCAATTCCACGAAAATAAAAAACAAAAACATATTGTTGTACATTTTCGAGTGGTTTGATAGGAAAATAAGGCTAAATTAGATGCCATGAAATCAATCAAGATATCACCGTGTTTCGGAAATTACCTTAGAGAGTGTATATAATACTATCGAACACCTGTTGTCGCTGGGTCAGGATCGCTTCAGTCGTCCCTGTGATTATTACACATGCGTGCTGTACACTTAGTTTTTCGTGACATTTTTATTAAACCATTGAAATATCACTCTGCCACTGACAAAGGCACTCATTCGGCTAAGGAGATATAGAGGGGTTATACATGAAACACCCCAAATTAGCGATTGAAATAAAATACAATTATGGCTATCACAGAAAACAATTATACTTTTCGTTCGATGCCAAAAATCAAGGAATGTCCCCATGAGACTTGTTCTGACAACGAAAAACATTGCATTACAGATTCATTTGCAACAATATATTTGGTTTGGAAGCGTAAAGGAGTTCTGCATTTGGAAGCTCCAAGATATGTTTCAGCAAGACAACAAAGTGTACACAAAGTTCATTAGGTTGTTGAGGACTAATTTGATAAATTCTTCTCTGATCTGAGCACCACTATTAAGTCTGTGATAAAATTGTAATCATTAATTTAATGGACACATTGATAAAAAATTCACCCCCTGTGATGGTGTAATCCATTAGGTCATATTTATATAAACAATGACACATACATATGTCATTTATATTTTCAAGATGTTGATTATTATAATATACACAAAACCCGTTCTCCAATGCACGTATTTTCAATAACAAGATTTTGATAAAGGGTGATAACAGAGACACGACATACAATGTAACCGTACAGGCTGTGAACCAATACGGGCATTCCAGTACCACGATGATAGTTTCTGAAGGGGCTATGTTTCCAAGTATCTTAAAGGAGTTTGAGACTAAAAAGCTCCTCGAGAATAACACGGTATCCTACAAATTAGACGAGTATTTTGAATATGCTAAATATTTCCGTGTTGTCAGCGACCCTTTCAATAGCGCTATCATAGACTCTAGAAACTATCTGAACATAGCAGGCAATTATAGAGACGTTTCATATGTTGTTGTTGTCGAGGCATCTAACTCTAAAGGAACTGTAGTTTTGAAATATCTATGTGTCCGAAGATGTATTACCACCCGGAATGGCAAAGCCATTTATTGGCGTGCTTGACGGTGAACAAGAATACGTGTATCTATTATCCGATTATGTGAAAAAATGCATCTGATTATTCTATATTAGTAAACAGTCCTCACCTTAACACCACCATTGCGGATGATAATAAATTGGTGTTGTATCAGCATCTAGAAACTCTGAGTATACCGTTGTCATCAACGCTAGTAATGTAAATCATAAGGGCGAAGTTCGTGTGTTGAAGTTGAATATTATACTAAGAGAGAATATAGAAAAACCCAAAGTCATAAAAGAGTTTGAAAATACAACACTGACAAAAGGAGAGGTTATATACGACCTAGAAGAATATTTCATTGGAAACAATATTTCCTTCAAGTGCACAGATCCTAAGTCGAATACTCGCATATCTGGCAATAATCTTCATATCATCGCAAACTATCGCAACACAGAATATACTATCTATATAACTGCTTCTAATACAAACTCTTTGAACGATGTAAACACTGTTACAACGGCATTAAACATTATTGAGGATATTCTTCCTCCTTTTTCAAAAATGATGATTGAAGAACGCATATACATGAGCAACGAGTCCATAGATTTCAACATGTTCCAATACTTCGGAGGGGAATCAATCTTCTTTGAATGCGCAACACATGTCATTCAAAACGGGATCCTACGCATTCAAGCACAATACCGCAATACAGAATACGATATTATTGTCACAGCAAGAAACACTGGGTCTATTAGTAGCGTATTGACCATACCCATTTCAGAGGACATATTGCCATGTACATTTGTAAAAACTTGGGGTGATACACCTATCACTATTTTGAATCCATCTCTCGAAATATGACCTTACCCATTATATTCAAGGAGAACATGTCGTGTATACAGTTGACAAATAATCCATACTCTAACGCTAACATCTTAAATAGAATTCTGAGAATATATGGAAATTATAAGAAACACTAGCTATGAAGTTGTTATACGTGCATCCAATACGAATTATATGGGTAATGTGTATACGGTTGAAACTGTTATAAAAGTATCAGAGTTGATACGTAAACCATATGTGAAACTCGAGTTCGAAAAAATAAGATTATATGGTGTCATAGATGTTGAATATGATTTGGAAGATTATTTCAGCGGAGATTCATTACAATATTCGTGTACGCAACCTGGTATTATATTAGGCAATAAAAAATTATTGTTACGCCCAGATTATAGGGATGATGAATACTTTGTCATTATTAATGCTGATAATGAAGATTATTTAGGCAACACATATAGAGCTAATTCTTTCGTGATAGTTATTGAATCAAGGAGACCACCCAGTCTATTGAGGGGTGGTCTTGAAGATTTAGGTACAATTCAAATGACTAACAATGTTATACACATACTTTTTGTCTGATTATTTCCAGGATGTTGACACATATACTATGGATGTTAATATAACGCGAGGTGGTTCATTGGTCAACACGGGTGCATTAATTTTCTATGACATATTGACTGTGGATGCAGATTACAGAAATACACAGTATTCTATAAAATCACCGGTTCGAATGTGGATGCAATTACAGGTTCGCAAAACTCCATCAACGTCCCGTTTTTAAATAATATTTGAGGTTCTTGAAAAACCAAGGGTTTTGGTAGTTAACCGTTTCCCAATTGTTTTGTCTAATGATACATTTGTCTATAACTTGTCTAATATGGTCGTAGGTACGGAATTGCAATATTCTATATCCGCCCAGTATAATAATGTTATTTTAGACAACAACAACATATTGACCATACAAGGAAATTATAGGGGGGTCGTATATATTGTGGAAATTCGTGTACAAAATACAAATATTTGGGGGGGGATAAATTATGTTTTATTACAATTTATTGTAACCGAAACTAGAGAACCCCCGTATGTTTACAACTTCTTGAATCCTTATTCACATTTTATCTACTCTTTAGGTAAAAACATAGGTTTTGCTGGAAATACATACGATGCAATATTTGACAACAATGTATCGTACGTTGTGGGTAATGAGTTATCCTTTCATGGAGGAGTATGTATTGTTTTGGTCGGTTTATTAGATAAAACAATCAAACTTGGTACTACGATTATTATATCGGAACGATCCGTTACAATAAATGGGACGACTTTCGGTTTACCAACATCTGTCACTCGTGTATATAACTTTGATTTTGCAAACCAAAAGCTTTCATTTTATTCGGATGGTCGTGATATGCAAAACATATCATTTAATAGCACTATAATACCGTTTAATGAAATAGTGTTTGGAAATCAGTTTGGAACTATTTTGATTTTCAATGAAAGTTTACAAAATGTAGATTCTATAATGAGATATTTCGATTCTTCATATGATACGATAACAGAAGCTACATATACCATAGAAATTCATAAAGATAATGTGATCACATTGGATATATCTAAATATTTTACCCCAGAATATGATGATTTGAATCATGTATAATACATACGATAACGCGCGATTAGATGGTTCCCAATTGGTTATCACGTATGGTGATAATTATATGACCCCTCTCATAACAGCAATTAATGCATTCGGAGAGGCGGTCCTGAAGTTTGTCATAAACATTCCTTCTGTAGAAATAGTTGACAAATACTCTTATGAGGTATTTCTCACTGATGATAGTGTAGAGTACGTTCTAGAAGATCATTTCAAATACGCACTGTCATACAATTTCATAATTTCGGACCCCGACACATATGTGTCTATGTCAGACAAGAGGCTTGTTATATTAGGTGGATATCGTGACAAAACATATACAATACTTTTGTCAGGAGAAAACAATCTTTCTAAAAGCACCTTACAAATAACAGTACATGAAACAATAAGATCCCCTATTGTCATAAATGGTGGATTTGAGTCCTATGGAGTTGTTAATGTTCACAACGACACATTATATTTCAAGTTGTCAAAATACTTCTCTAGAGTCCACAAATATCTAAATAATACGAGTGCGACTATAGATGCAAATCAAATATTCTTGAATGTAAATAGCAATAATAGACGCAATCAAAAATACGAAATAATCGTGAAGGGGGCATCTACAAATCACATGGGAAGGGTATATCCTATAGAATCTACACTTACCGTATATGAAATACCGAGATTCTCGTATTTTATTATACATGACAGATTATTCCATGTCATTGATAATCAATTGAACTTGAATCACGAAGGGTTCCTTCTCGAACTTTATTTCAAAAGACCCCAATTTACGTACGATGACTTGGACGGTCCGTACTGGTGTATAGTCGACAGTCGGACAGAAAAATATATGTGAGTGAATCCAATAGACAAAACTATTTACTTTGACTACTATCGTAATTATGATATCCATTACGCGTGGAAGATTACATGTAATATTGATACAGGTGCATTTAGTGTTTACAATCCGGTTTATGGATATATTTGTAATAATTTAGAACATAACGCAGTTATGGCTGAAATATACTTTATAGCACTAACACCCCCGGAAGTGTATATTCCATTGTCTTATATAAACGACAACGATGTGCAGTACAATCTAAACATAATATTCAGATACGCGACTTCTTACACATCTACATCTACACATGCTGTTCGTTTCAAAATGATAACACACATTATCCATAGGGGAAAATGATACATTCCGTTCATTTACTGTAACTGCAATGAACGACTGGGGTCCATCAGTATCTATTAATATAGTTAGTTTAAAGGGTATAGTTGTTGCTAATTATTTTGCAAAATACAATAACAATATAGTGGCATTTGATGATCATTCTGGAAACGAACGTCATTTTCCATTTCCAGAAGAATCATTCTATGATGGTGTTGTATTTGATACTGGTGTGAATGAAACAATTGTGTTTGTAGAAAATTATTCAAATGGATGGACTATATATCTAAAGTTCTTTGCTAATAGAGTCACTACTAATATTACCATAATTTCAACACCAGTAGGGAATGTAGAATTGGTCAATCAGAGAATACGCGTGACACGTAATAATGTTGTCATATTACAAGATGTGAATACCGTGATAGTTCCTCAAACATGGTATAATTTTACCTTCATGCAAAAATGGTACAATTTATTTAGATGGGATAGAGACACGAAAATCGTCTCCAACAACAAAGATTTTTTAACGTATCCAGTAAAATAAGCATAAGTCAATCATTTTGATGGCAGCATCTCATCCTTACAAATTCTCAAAGCTAATATTTTAATCCATGATGTTTTGATGGAAAATACCGTTTAATGAATATGTCATAACCACATCATCCCCCCCAAATACAGATGCCAACTTCCAGCCCATTTTCTACTCTACTCCTTCGTCTTTATATTCTTTTACAAATGGGGTATATTTGGGTGAAGTCGAAACTCGAACTACTCAAGGCGAGACTTTTGTGGAGAATGGCTTCAAATACAACTTCCACATTATGTGTATTTACAGAAATGTGTATTAATAGTTAGTACACGATATTATAATAGTTTTTCCCAAAACATGGGTCACTGTTGGATCAATGGATGGTGTTCATTGGCAGAAAATTAATCATACTTTGTTTGAGTTGAGTAATGATGGGAATTATGTTAAATATTTAAGGGTCATTACCACTCATACCTCTGGAAATACTTAGGTAGGGATTGAAGACATTAGGTTATATGCAACAACAGTTCATATTTCCATATAAAACCAAGAATTAGGTACTTCAAGGAGTCTTGACAAATGATAATGTTTCTTATGATTTATCTACATACATGAAAAATGTTATCAGGTTCAAATATATATCGACAAACACAGACGCGGATGTCAATTTATCAGATCATGGTATGTTAAAAATTCAAGGGACATATGAAAACGATACTTATAGTGTTTTTGCGACGGGATATATAATGATTTCGGAGGGAAGACATTGACTTTGGTAACAAGAGAGACTTTGAAACACCCACTTGTGGTAAACGGTGGTTTTGGAAAGCTTTGGCATCGATAAGAGATTACATATTTAGAACGAATTACAATACCATTAGGAGGTTTTTTTCGAGCATGAGTTTTTTTTACAGAGTAGAGATTTCTATCAATCATCCGGTGTCATTATAGATCCTAATTATAATTTGGTCATAAACCGGATATACTCTAATCAAGAGTATACAGTAAAAGTGTTTGGTATATCTATAGATCACGAAGATACAGAGTTTAAAATAAGTTCAACTTTATCCGTCAGTGAGACAATACACCCCCTTTGATCATTAAACACTTAGAGGACGAGGGGATAATTAGACTACATACCAATACAATTCGTTTTAACCTTCTTGAATATTTTAAACACGCTTCCAAGTTTGAAACTGACACTGGTGAATTGCAAGGTAATGAACTGGTGATAACAGGAAATTACAGGAATTGTACGTATGAAGTCGAAGTTATTGGAAGACGACTGATTATCTAGAAGAAGATTTTATTATCAGGTCAATATTGACAGTATCTGAAACAATAGCTTATCCGCTAGTTTCTTCTATCAATACATTTCCTAATATCGGTGTTCATTTTACAGACACAATAAAAAGTTACGATTTGAATTGGTACTTTGTCAATACACAAGTTTATTCGTCCCTCTCATATACAGGTAATACGTCTCTTTATTTGGAGTTTGAATAACAATTCCAAATACTATACATATGAATTTCGAATGGAATCAATTAATGAATTTTACAAGAGATGGTTTTCGCAAGGGAATAGGTTTATCAGAAAGTAGTATAGGTGATACGGAATTATTAACAATAAACTTTGTTAATGGATGGACGATTTGACATCAATTTCAAAATTACAAAGGCATTATCGGGATTCAAGAGATTGTTTCACTCAAATATAGGGTCATTGTATATTGTTGATGGTAACAAAATTTGTGTATAATTCCTTTTGGTACTAAATAATATAGACCATACCGGTTTAGAAATAAATACATGGTACCGGATCATAATACAACAAAATGGAATGTATTCCATAAATGATTCCCAATTTGTAGGATTGCCACAAATGCAATTAGGAACCATACAAAGCAAATATTATTTAGGGGGGTCAGCTTCTACATGTCCAGATTGTTCTGTAGAATATGTTCAATTATATAACAATTTAAAATATTATGATGTAATTCCAGTTGATATTTATGACAATGAGATACATCGCAGTGTACCGTTTAATTTTACTCAACCTGTGCTTTTCAGAAGAGACAAATCTACAGATAAAAATTTCACATATATGATAAATAATAAAGGAACCACTATACCCATTCAAGTGAACTACTTGAATGGATGGACTATAGATATAATGTTCAAGATTATAGGAGTTGTTGTCACAACAAACCACATATTGTTCACATCTCCTGTTGGTACAATATATGTTGGTAATAATAATAAAATATACTTAGTATCTGGATTGAGTGGTGCTAAACTTATATATACTGGATTAAAGAATAATGATTGGTATAGAGTTATTTTACAAAGTAATGGAGTCCATTCAATCAATGGTATCAAATATCTAAGCATAAAAGACACGGTAACATTAGGAACAACAAATGGAACTTACATTATAGGGGATAATACATCAAATTTTATAATAAGTCATGCGATAGTACATAATCAATTAAAAGTATATTTGGATAGTATCCAAGTATATATCGTAGATATTGTAGGTGGTACGACTAGTAATGCTAGTTCATTCTTTATTGACAAGTTTGAGTTATCTGTTACATTCACATCGACTGTTTCAGAAAGTAGTGATATAGTCCGCATTCAAACAACAATAGGTCAAGTCCAAATAAAATCACCGTTTCTAATTAATTTACAGAAAAACTCTATCTACATTTTGCATTTATATCATAAAGAGCGTAACATTTTCCGATATTCTTTCGGATTGCACCAAGGATATGCTGTGTTTCACAATATATCTATGGTATATGCAAATATTGTTTCAGATGTCAACATCATGACTTGGGAATATAATCCCATATGTTTCGCGGAGTCACTTAGAATCGATACAATAGATACAAATGTGAATGCAGTGTTGACACAAAAAATAGTATTGGATGTTTTTTTTCAAATGACAAGTGTCCCCTTACAAAATTTGGTATTACATACGCAATGCGGGGCTTAACAATAAAAGACGCAAATATACAATGGAGGACAAGATAGATGGTAAGAATATTACTAGAACAAAGTGGTTTATATACAACAGATGACGTTAATTATGTTTATGCACCCATCAAATTATTAGGTTCTGGTATATGTAAATTCACAGTATTGGCATATCAAGATATAGTGGAAAGTAATCCACAAAATATTACAAACGGTCGTGCTACCATTATAAATAATTTTGATAGGGACACCATAGATGCTAATATATACATATATGTTTTAAATGACCGTACAGATTCGTATTTTTTCGATTCTGATTTGAATGCTCGGTTAAATTTATTATTTACAACAAATGAATGGGACAATCTGTAACCCTAATTGTGTGTCTTTTGGTGTAATCAAATTAGAAAAGATATCCGGAAATTTTAATTTTGTAAAAAACACACCATATACACTTGTTCTCACTAAAACAAACGACTTTTTCAAGGGTGTACAAGTATCATTTTGTTTGGACAGGAAAACGTAATAGGATACGCTAAAAGTGCACAACGATAATGTAATCAATAATGGAATTGAATGTATTATAGATGGATCATTGAAAACACTGTCACATAAAGAACCATACCCACAAATTCAATCGGTGTTAGATTATACAGATGGAATGGACATTAGTTATTGTGTTCAAATAATAAAAAGCATCGATGTTGAATCCAGGTATTGATACAAACACCAATTGGTCAAGTGAGGTTTGTTGACAAATGCACCCGGATTTCATTTTGGGTATCTGGGGTTTCTATAGTCGACTATAATAATATAAGTGTAGGTACATGGTATGAACTTGTTTTTACGAACAAGATGGATTTAAATAGGACTTAATATCATCGGTAATGCGATCGCTCTTCCGAACGAACGCGGTGTAGAAGGTTATTATCGTGTATTTAACAGATTAGAATTGTATAGACTCGTCGATGTGGAGATATTTATAGATTTGTTTATAGATACTCAACAGTCTGTTGAATGCTTGGTAGAATCATTCTTTGTCGATAATTCGAATGGGATGATATTGGAATTTATAATCAAAACAACCACAGTTGCGCAAAATAACATATTATACATTAAAAACACCTATTTGTCACGTACGTATATTGGGAGGAAGTCAATTTCAATTAGAATCGGATGCGTTATATAGAATTACGTTAGATCAACGTAGCGATAGAATAATTGGTTCCACAACATGTCAATATAACATAAGCAAAATAGGGCCTAATATATTTGGTGTTAAAGGCGAAGCTATTCTCAACAATATATTGGAGTTTTCAAATCCGTTTGAAATCGAAATGTACATAAATGATGATGGCAACACAAACATTCTGACGTGGACGCACAAACCATCATATGGAAATATAAATGGAATAGATTATCATGTAATTGATAACACAATAGAAGGGGTGTATGATTCCCCACGATATGATTATTCAAATGGTTGGACTATAGACGTTATGTTCCAGGTAATAGAGACAACTGGATCAACAATATTGACTGTCACTCCGTTTGGAAACATTGTTATCGTAGGTAAACTTTTTGATGACTTTTATTATGATTTGTCTTTACATGTAAATAACGCGCCTCGTTTTACACATATTGGTCTAGAACATGGTGTTTGGTATAGAGTCATAATTCAAAAAAATGGTTCTTATTCTGTAAATGGTACAGAATACGTATTTTCAGAAATAATTGATACAAACTATACCCTAGATAAATTCAGTTTAGGACGTATTGGTAACGCGTCACATTGTCGTATTGGTCATTTCCGTATATACAACAAGTCGATAGGTAATACGGAAATTTTAACAGACAGTGGTGATAGCGTAGACAAAAATATGCTTATTATAACCCCTACATACCGGAACAAAGAGTATTTCACTGTAATATCAGCATCTACAACCGACTACGAAGGTGTGACATATACCGTATCTTCATTTCTCAAAGTCATAGAGACAATAATACCTATATCGTTGACAACTGAGTATTCAATAGGATATAAACAGATTTTATTGGAAGGTCTAGAATACTCATTCAATTTGGAAAACATATTCAACTATGCTGAAACGTATGTTATCAAAACGATTGACGGAGAATCTCAATACACTGGCATTGATTATGTTTATGTAAGATTTCAATCTATCATCATCGATGCAAAATACAGGAATACATCGTACATAATAGAACTTGAAGGGAAGAATATTGATTTCAATTTGAAAGAAACCAAAAAAAGCTTTTCTCTTATTGTACGCGAAGACATTGAACCCCCGTATATTGTTGCGAATCTAAGTGGTAAAAACATGAGTTCGACTATACTCACAAATCAAATATACACCATTGATCTGAGTTATTATTTCAAAAAAAGCAACTTCATACGATTTTTTAGTTGTAGACTCGTTGACTCAGGAATTATTACAAACTAATGGTGTGTCAATAAACAATCATATACTTAATATATCACCAATATATAGAAATAACGTTCGATATAGTCGTAATTCCAAAACAATAAACATATGGGATGTAGTATATTTCATATCACACATCCAAATCATATTGGAGACGGTGATATAATACAAAAGTCTACGCTATTCAACGTCCGGGAAGGCCCTCCACTTCCGGTACCGTTAAACACAAGGCTATCACTAACACATATGTACGTCAATACACAAATGGATTTCATATTTTCGTCTTACTTTACTGGGATTTTTGGTTCAACATTTTACAAAAACGGGTCAACCACATATAATAGCCCTTTCCGGGTATCCAATCAATATAGGAATACAATCCTGGCATATCCTGTATATGCTAGAAACGATTCGGGATTCAGTTTACAAGAATTCTTATTTTGCATCCAAGAGGGTAGTGCAATACCAACCGTCAAGCCAGGAGTCCAATACAAATATATATTTATGTCTGACAACTCTGTTTATATATATTTATCTGACCATTTTACCGGTATTGTAACATTCTACACATGCAATGGTGTATCACAAGATGAACATTTTATTCACGTGGATGGTTCGTTCAAAAACAAAGAATATCATATAGAAGTAAAGGCAGGTAACGAATCGGGAATATCAAATAACTCATTTACTTTTAGAATCATAGAAGGGTATGATATTTGCAATACATTTGTGTGTAGGATATACGATTCTGGATATTTTGGAAATAATGACACATGGTTCAATAACAAAAATATAGACCATGTAACATATTCGTCAAAATTCAGATCAATCGGAAAAGGCACTAACCAGTATGTGACTGATTTTGGATACAAAACAAACTACTCAATAGAATGGAGTGGGTTTTTTCAAAGCAAAAAACACAGGATCATACACCTTTTATTTGGGCTCTGATGATTGCGTCTTTATTATGGATTGACGGTTTAAAAACATCTAATAATGGAATTCACGACACTATTGAAATATCATACACGGTTGTAATGAATGCCAATACATATCATAAAGTAAAAATACAATACGGTAATGATGCAATAGATAGCGTGTGTTACTTTGAATTCGAAGGGCCGAATATAATTAGAACCAGTATTTTTGATGAATACATTACTTGGCTACCATTCAAATATTTTGAGATAGCGGATGGAAACGAATCGATGCACTATAGTTTGGAAAACAAAGTCAGATTCGTAAATCAAGAAGCTACTAAGTGTATTTTTACAATAACTAGTTCTCCGTTGAATGAATATTTCACTATCATGGAAGTAATATCTGGATTACACTTGAAATGTACATTCGATGGTGTAACGACTGATACATCATTCTTTCTTGACAATATTAACCCTTTGAATGACGAGTTTTATTGGAAGTTACTCTTGATCGTGGACAGTGAAAGATATCACATGTAAAATAAGGCATATTCCAAATATGTAAAGTTCGATTTGAGCTTAAACACACATGTAATCAATGCACACCCGTTTATTTGTAAAATAAACACAGATACGAATATTGTCTTGAAAACAACGAACAACGTTATTCATATTACAAATTTCCCTTTCAGGTTACCCGTGTCAAATTATATATATAATGCAACATCTATTTCGACTACCGATACAGATGCTTCTTTAGAAGCCAATGTTAAATCAGGTGAATTGGATTTGGTTATAAGGAACCCAAAAAACAATTCTAAAGTATACAACGTATCCCTACAAACTATTGACAAAAGAACATTAATTACTTTAAGATTTATTGAGCATTTTGATCCCATATTGATCAGAGAATTTGAAGATGTATATATTGAAGCCAATGTCGTTTTCACATTTAATTTATTAGAATACACATCTAACGTATCAATATACTCTATCATATACTCTAAATACAATAATTGTACTATTTATAATAATACTTTACAAATAACTAGTAATAATAGAAAGACGAGCTACATAATTCTAGTACAATGTTCATCTGAAATGAGTTCTAAACTATTATTATGCAAAATAAATGTAACAGAAAAATAATGCATTTAAAAAATCGAAAATAACATATGAGTGTTATGGAGACAGTTTATAATAAATATGACGACATATTGGATACAGCTAATACACGATCATTAGCTGATATTGATAACCATGTAATTGGTGTGGATTGAGCCTGTTCGACCCTCAAACTCAAAGTACATCGATTGTAAATTGAATTAAGTCACTAGTTACTAAAACTTCATTTTTTTGTTCGTAATGTATTATGACTACAATATCAAAGACTATACCCCTAATTTTCTTAACAGATGACATAGCTTTTGTAACTTTATCTGATCACATATCAGGAAATGATTTAGAATATTCGTATATGTCACAAGATAATCCATTAACTACAATTATAGATGGAATAGTTCAAATTCAGGGAGGGTATCGAGATATGGTATATAATATAGAAGTCATAGCCAAGAAAATACAAGGAATTGATCAGATAAAAATAATCATTCCTGTCGAAGAAGATGCTAAACAACCTGTTGTAAATGTAAATAATCTTTTGCCCGAATTCATATTTATAAGTAAGTCGGAATATACAATAAATCTAGATAACCACTTTGAAAACGGTGTAAAATACTATACATTTGGTGTATATGATAGTGAAAATATACTCTATACTAATTCAGGTATTCAGATTAACGGTGGTAATAATAGTATAACCCTCCCGGGTAACTTGATGAGAGATCTTATGTACGAGATCCGCATTTCTGCTAGAAATAATAAATACTTTGTTAATGCTGTACTACAAGTAATAGAAGATAAACACCCACCAGTGGCAATAAATAATGGTCTAAATGTTATCGAAACTACTATAGGCATTGGGTAACGGCGGGACACACACTTATTATAAATTAATAAAAGGTGAAATACGAATTGACTTGACTAAATATTATTTAGGGGACGATTTAATCTTTGAAGTAGTACAAAATGTAAATGTATATGATAATGTCTCTATTTTTGGAAACGAACTAATATTGAATGGAGATTATCGCGATACGACATACTATGTTCAAATTATAGTGTATGTAGAGAATTTAGTAAACGTTCGAAAAGAACTAAATATATTTTTGAATATAATTGAATTGATACATCCACCTGTATCACTAAAGGAATTAGGTTTCATAAGTATTTTGAAAAATACAGTACTATATAATCTCGACGAATATTTCGATTATATCATAAACAAGAGTTTATATATATATTACATCGATGGAACCGAACTCAATGCAAATGAGCATACCGTTTATTGGGGACAAGGGAATAATTTATTTGTAAAAGGAAACTCTAGAAATCAGACCTATAATATACGCTAACGTAACGTATACAAAAACCCTAGCGGTACTATGTTGATTCTATTCTTATGAGTAACAGAATACACCTCCAGCACCAACATATAGTCAATAAATAATGGATCAATTTGCTTTTATATTTACGAAGAAATACTTTATTCTAGTATGTTGACTACTTCGTATATGGTAACTGAATTGTTGTACTGGAATATAGAACCCTGTTTTATTTACAACAGTACTGAGTGGATTATACTATGTTAGTATAAGTTACATTAGTCCATTTTTATTGATACTAGATCATCCTGTCATTATCTTTTACTAGTGTCTGAACTATCTCAATAATATTGAGTTCGTATGAAGAATATTGATGCTAATGGATCAACAATACTAGACGACTTCTAATAATTTGTTGTTTGATATCGTATTCTCATCACATACCTTCACAATGCTGGAGCAACAGGTAGATTCGGACCTACTTTATCAGCTTGTAGATCTGTTTATATTGAAGCATGGGCAAAAGATACAAACGGACTCTATCTAAACATGACTACTCAGGGTATACAGCTTTGGAAAGTTCAATCGTCAGGTAATTATAGAATTTCATGCTATGGAGCTTCAGGAGGAGGATTTGGTGGGAAAGGTGTAATTATAGCCGGTACATTTTTATTAACAGCTGGACAAGTAATTGGAATATAGGACAAGGAGGTGTAGATTCCTCTTCGGGAACATGTAATGCAGGTGGTGGAGGTGGTACATATGTGTGGGACACTGCATCAACTAACGAGCCTCTGATTGTTGCAGGTGGTGGTGGCGGTGGGAGAGATTCAAACATAGTTGGTTTGAATGCTAATATAGGTACTGATGGAACAGGTAATTTGATAAACTCAGGACAAGGTTCAAATGGTAGTGGAGCAGTACCTGGTGGGTCTGGATGGAAGAGTAACGGAGGTATAGGTTTGAATGACAATAATACAGGTTGTAAACGCCCATTAGAAGGTGGTTTTGGAGGGACCATAAATGCAACAGCTACAGTAGGAGACGGTGGTTTTGGCTGTGGTGCCAGTGCATCAGGCGCACCTTGTACTAATGGAGGTTTGGTGGGGGAGGCTATTCTGGTGGAGAAGGTCCAGCATCAACTTCAGAAAGTCTTGGTGGTGGTGGTGGAGGATCTTATAATTCGGGAACTAATAAATCGTCTGGTGTACGATCAGATTCTAATATCCATGGCAGTGTAATAGTGACTCTATTATAGCATTAGCATCTATTGAATGTGATAATATAAAAAGAAATTGATACAAATATTGTCATGAAAAAGTAAAGAAAAACACTTTTTCAGGAAGAATCATTTTTAAAATTGTTCAAATTACAGATCTTTGTATTATTATACAACTATATAGCATGACATCTGTTATTTCAAAAACTTTACCCGTACATATTTTGAAAGACAATGTTGTGGACATAATTCTATCAGATTATGTCACAGGGGATGATAAAGAATATGCATACACAATTATTTATCCTAATTCAGTGGTAAATATTATCAATACTGACGTAAGTATTATCAATACTGACGTCTTACGCATTGTTGGGAATTATCGCAACATGAATTATACTATCGTGGTGACGGTAAATAATAAGAATTTTAGAGGACTAGAAAATAAGTTTATCCAACTAATCATACCTGTAGAAGAAGATTCAATTAAACCAGTTATCATCAAACCATTTCCAGACATTTTAATGACTAGTACAATCAGGTATATCAACCTTTTGACATACTTTAAGGATGCAACAACATATAGCTACAAGATATATCAAGATGAAGCTATGACTAACCAAATATACAATTATACAAATGTTTCTATAAATGGTAACAATTTAGTAATTGTCGGCGGTTTATACAGGAATATTGTATATTATATTCGGGTTACAGCTAGTAATGATAAATATTCAACAACTTCTGTGATTCGAGTACTTGAAGATATATCCCCGCCTGTAAACATAGGTATCGGTATTGATGCATTAGAAACGTTTATAGCTGACAATGGTAATAACTATTTTAAGCTGCAACAAGGTATATACGAATACATTTTGCAAAATTATGTCAGTGGGACAAATTTAGAATTCAATATAATCAGTAATCCTAAGGGTAATGTTAGTATAGTTGATTCTAACAAGCTTCGGATAGAAGGGAATTATCGCGATGAGATGTACAATGTTGCAATGAAAGCTACAAATACGAACACAATGGGACAAGAATACACTTTGATCATGAACTTGAACATTATAGAATTTATAAATCCACCTGTCATTATACAAGAACTTGGATCTTTAACCGTTCTGTATAATTCTACTGTTATACTATTAGAAAACTATTTTGATTATATCAAAACTGTGCAAATGGTTGTTTCAATAGAGGGTGTTGTTTACGAAGATCATGGTGTATCATTGGACCCAACAAGTAATAAATTAACTATCATAGGAGATGCTAGAAGTTTAACGTATGATGTTGTTATAACAGTTACTAACGTTAGCGGTACCGTAATATCAATCCTTGTAGTCACTGAAGATCCACCAGTTCCCACTTTATCGCAACCTAATAATGGTCTTGGTTCTATAATTCTAAATACAACTTCTGTACGGACACTGGAGTTATCAGAATACTTTTTTGGACGCTTCAAATTACAGTGCAACTTCTTCTTCACCTATAGCTGAATTCACTATACTAGGTTCCGTCATGACGATTAGAGGATCATTGAGAGACATTGATTATACTGTTACAGTTAGAGCTTTCAACATAACCGGAGAGATCTCATCAATTCTGACTGTTGTCGAGAATCCCGATGTACCAATATTGATCAATGGTGGTCTTTCAGGCGAGCCTACTAAGATCCTTTACAATTCAGTACCTGTAGTCTATGATTTATCTGTATACTATAATGGTTTTGTCGAAAACTATAGTATAACCAATATACCTGTTGATCGTGCAAATATATCAGGATCGACATTGACCCTTACAGGTGATTATAGAGGTATATCTTATGACGTCGAAGTCGTCGCTACGAATGTGTCTGGCTCTGTTTCATCTACTTTATCCGTGACAGAAAACTGGCCATTTCCTATTCTTAAGAATGGTGGTTTGGCTTCTGAAGGTACAATAACTTTGACAAATAATACACGTCAATTCACTTTGTCTGATTATTTCTCCAATGCAGTGCGGTATATTGATACTACCGACCCCAATGGTAATGCATCTATTACTGGTACTGGTTCTAGTTCTATTCTGAATGTAATTGGTACATATAGAGGCGTTTCTTATTCCATTATTGTTACTGCTTATAATGCCAATGATGTAGGTGTTACGTCTACGTTGTCTGTAACTGAGAGTTTCCCTGTCCCTGTATTGGTGAATGGTGGTTTGGCTTCTGAAGGTACGATAACTTTGACAAATAATACACGTCAATTCACTTTGTCTGATTATTTCTCCAATGCAGTTCGTTATGTAGATACTACCGACCCTAATGGTAATGCTACTATTACGGGTACTCGGGTTCTGTTCTGAATGTAATGGTCTGTGCCTTTAGAGGTACAATGTAATTCTTATACCATTGTTGTTACTGCTTATAATGCGAATGATGTAGGTGTTACGTCTACGTTATCTGTCACTGAGGACCCTATTCTATTTCCGAATTCCCGACGAATATCTGCTAGTAGTTATTCTAGTTATGCACTGAATGCATCTAATGGTTTGTATTCATGGGGCTATAATGAGAATGGCGAGCTAGGTATAGGTGATTTGGTTAATCGAAAAACTCCCGTATTTGTTAATTTCACCCGTGTTGTAAAAACAATTGGCAGTGGTGGTAATTTTGCGTTTATAATAGATACCACCGGTGGACTTCATGCGTGGGGATGGAATATGTATGGTCAGTTAGGGGATGGAACTAATGGTAATAAGTCATCCCCTGTTGCCATTACAGGTGGTTCATTGATTGGTAAGAGTGTTGTACAAGTGTCTGGTGGGTCAAATCATAATATTGCCCTCCGATTCCACCGGTGGACTTCATGCGTGGGGATGGAATAATAATGGTCAGTTAGGGGATGGAACTAGTGGTTCTAGTAAGTCATCCCCTTTTGCCATTACAGGTGGTTCATTGATTGGTAAGAGTGTTGTACAAGTGTCTGGTGGGGCATATCACAATATTGCCCTCGATTCCACCGGTGGACTTCATGCGTGGGGATTGAATAATAATGGTCAGTTAGGGGATGGAACTAGTGGTTCTACTAAGTCATCCCCTGTTGCCATTACAGGTGGTTCATGTGATTGGTAAGAGTGTTGTACAAGTGTCTGGTGGGGGATATCACACTATTGCCCTCGATTCCACCGGTGGACTTCATGCGTGGGGATTGAATAATACAGGTCAGTTAGGGGATGGAACTAGTGGTAATACGTCATTACCTTGTTGCCATTACAGGTGGTTCATTGATTGGTAAGAGTGTTGTAGAAGTGTCTGGTGGGGGATATCACATTATTGCCCTCGATTCCACCGGTGGACTTCATGCGTGGGGATTGAATAATAATGGTCAGTTAGGGGATGGAACTAGTGGTAATACGTCATCCCCTGTTGCTATTACAGGTGGTTCATTGATTGGTAAGAGTGTTGTACAAGTGTCTGGTGGTTTCAGACACACTATTGTCCTCGATTCCACCGGTGGACTTCATGCATAGGGATTGAATAATACAGATCAGTTAGGGGATGGAACTACTGGTAATAAGTCATCCCCTGTTGCTATTCCATATCCTCCCTCCCAACATTCCTTTTAGTGTTTAAAAAATATGTTTTCTTTATAGTTTTCATTCGCTTGTGGCAGGTTTCGAACCTGCGACTTCCCGGTTAACAGCCGGACACTCTGACCATCTGAGTTACACAAGCATATTGTTTTTTTTTTATAGGGTATTGAGAATATTTTGTAGTTATTCTTGTCCCCTTGTGTGTTCCTGGCGGGTCTCGAACCTGCGCTCTCCGGCTCATAAGACCGGTGCTTTGACCAACTAAGCTACAGGAACTAACTGATAATTATGATTTTTCATTCTCTGTGTTCTTATTGTGTTGTAGTATTGTGACTATTTGTCATGATATTTTGTTTGTCCCTGAATTATTTTTTTGATATCGTGTTGTCCACATTTTTTAAAAACTTTTCGATCCATGTCTCTTGTTGTATGAGACATGTTCCTTTCTTCTTCTTCTTCTGTGTTATAATGTTAACTTCATGTGTTATCTTTAAATATGTTTATCTTTGATAAGAATAAAATGACTCATTTCCTCTCAAGTCGCGTGATTTACTCGATTTTGTTTTATGTTTTGGTATCTTGTTTGTTGTTTATGACAAAGCCTGTTGTATCTTTTGATCCTGTTGGTGGCATTAAGCCTTTCGGTCTAGGTGTTGGTAAGACTGTTTTTTCATTGGGTGCCATTGTGTCTGTTTTGTCTGTTGTGTGTTTTTATGTGTTTTGTCTGATTGATATGATAACTCGTTCGTGTTGAATACAACTAACATATCCTGAATTGTGTGAGCTCCCATTTTAATGGCCCGACTGAATCCACGACAGTGTCGTATTGTCTCTTGGAATGCCCTATACTTCTTGTCTGTATTGCAATGACTTCCTATTTCCAGCTGTCTGAAAAAGCGTCCTTTGCCCAAATGGACATGTCTCATTTGCGAGTATGTTCACTATCCGTAGATAGAAGAGATATCGTAGAAAGCGACAAGATGTTGTGTGTTTTGATTTGCGAAATACCGTTACATAGACACACCAATTGAAATTGGATATTCACAAAAAAAAATGGTAAACCGTTTCTAACTGAATGATACATAATAATCATTGTGAACAAGATGACACTGAAGCATTCAAGTGATGTAGGTGTTATCTAAAAATCTACGGATCTATAGAAGTCGTATGTGTTCTAGTCTATTATTCTTCTCGTCTATTGGATGGTTGCCATCTGTAGCTACATCCCATGCATCCGTAATAGACATGCGAGTACTTTGACGTGTCCACCGAAACAACAACATGCTTGTCATGTCTGCATCTGGGGCATTTCTCAAACGATGCTTGTAAACTCCCCCGTCTGGCATAGTCCTCCGGGTTGTAGTCTGTCGGAATATTCATGGTCTGAAGTCTGATGAGTTATTGTCCCATAAGTGAATAATAATGGACCCTTCAACTTTTTGTAGTTCACCTGCATATTCAACAAACCCTAACCCCAAGATTGTACACTTAAGGAGTTAAAGGATACGTGATGGCTTAAATGTACCATAAATGTGATTACAAATCTATATGATTTTTGAAGAACGTGGCAGAAATGGCAAACGATACATGATGCGTATAATCGCCTGCATGGCTGTGTCGTTGAAAATGGCAAACTTACCTAGAGGCAAGGAACATCTCCGGTTCGACCAGTTGTTGGAGCTTAGCCACCTTGTGGTTAGCAGTGTTCATTTGCCGGCGCAAGCGAGCAATGAGCTCATCCTTTTCCAGTACGGATGTCTTTAACTCTGCGTTCTCCTCCAGGACGTCCCAATAACAGTTTTGCAGCTTAGCGACTTGCTCGCGAGTTGGGGGATCCATTGCTCTACAATATCACAGCAATAAATTCATGATGATTCAAACGTATGGCGCACAATCAGGAGGGGGGGCATAATAATGTAATTACAAATCTAGATGATTTTTGATGAACCCCAACCTTTTTGGTTTTATGATTTGTCTATTGATTGTATGATTAATTTCTCTGTTGGTCTATTTGTATGCCAATAATATACCGTGTTCATTTGTCGATGATTATTGTGATATCCCAGTGATACACTAGTAATCACATGAGTTGGATAAATATCAACAATGAAAAAAAATTGAATTAGTAATAAAAGGGACCGGTTATTAAAACAAACAAACCAACAACACACGTAATCACTGAAATACCCGAAATGTCTGGATCCACAACAACCTCTGACGCCCGCTGCATTTGCGCCGGGACCAAGAAGGACGGTTCCCCATGTTCCCGGATCCTAACTAACGGCCGTAAATACTGCCACAACCACGTGTCTGTGTCTGTCATCAAGACTATTCCCCATATGATTGCGATGCGGATCCTACTCCCGAGCCTACTGTTCTGCGGGATGACAGGAGAAACGATCGATTCATCGAGTGTATGAATGTGTTGAACGACAAGCTATGCAAAGCCACTATCTCGAAGGACTATGCGACGATCAATACGATCGTCGCAAGCATGACTAATGTTATCAAGAGTACCCTATGAGTGTTGAGAAAAAAGGCGTGAATAATAAACAAAAAAAAAAAAAAAAAAAAAAAGAAGAACCTTCTTTTTTATACATTGTTGTTACCGATATACAACACTGTATGATTGTAACTGTCTACCTGTCTAGATCCAGAATGATGGTTGAATTTATTAGTGGTCAATGATAACTATGTTAGTACTAGTGTAATCCGTGTTTTATTATCTATGATGCATTGTGTTCTTAATGAATATCCCACTTGACTTTCCGTGTCAATCCTTCTACACATGTAGATATATATTAACCATGTGCTTCATGTACTCCAAGTATCGTTGTATTGTGTTTTTTGCATCATCTTTAAGGTTGACATCAGGGAGCATCATGTTTGACGTCATAATGATTTTCGAAATGTCCTCCATTCCCAAGCGGTTTGTCAGGTACATAGCAATTGTTGACTCCGATCCTGTATTCCAAGTACACCAGTCATTAACAATAATATATTTCTTGTATCTGTCCCCTACACGTGTATTCATAGTTCATTGAATTCTCTAGCGAGTCTTTGTCTGCACGCGTAGTATGTTGGATCTGCGATCGATTGTCTCCACTTCTTCTGTATCATTCCCGCCGCTTTGTTCTTCACATCCGTGATATAATGTCTCCATTTTGTTTGTATGACACGTGCCGCTACATTTTCCACGTACGCGATGTCTCTCTCTGTTAGTTTGAGATAGTGCTTCTCCATCCTTTGTGTTATGTTGACACACGCTTGATTTGACCCATATGCTGACGACCTTATCTTGATATCCTCTAGGTGATCAAGAACCTTTGTCACTCCGTATACTGTGATTGCGATTTTCAAAGCATCATGTCGATTTGCATCACTACTTCTGATCATATATCCGAATTGATACGTATTGATAGTCATTGTTTTTTGTTGTTGGTTGAATTCTTTTAGGGAGTAATAATTTTATATCATTTTTCATTTTTTTATATATATTTTTTGATATATTGTCTCTTGATTGTATGATTAATTTCTCTGTTGTTCTAGTTGTATTCCAATAATATACCGTGTTCCTTATCGCTGATTTTTGTGATATCCCAGCAATGCATTGCTGGCTTAAGGGACATAACAATGTAATAAACAAAACTATAGCTTTTTTGATAAACCCAAATCCTTTTTGGTTTTTATGATTGTCTCTTGATTGTATGATTAAAAAATTTCTCTGTTGTTCTAGTTGTGTGTCAATAATATACCGTGTTCCTTATCGCTGATTCTTGTGATATCCCAGCAATGCATTGCTGGCTTAAGGGACATAACAATGTAATAACAAAACTATATGCTTTTTGATAAACCCAAATCCTTTTTGGTTTTATGATTTGTCTCTTGTTTGTATGATAAATTTCTCTGTTGTTCTAGTTGTGTGTCAATAATATACGTTATGTTAACGATATACTCCATTCGATGATTCTTGTAATTGTTGACATACCGTGTTACCCCAATGATGGTTGAATTTATTGGTGGTCAATGAGTGTCGTTCAGTTGCATCATAATCTCATAGGTGATCTCATGTTTTTGATATTTATAACAGTTCTCTACCTGTTTAATTGTATGCCAATAATATACCATGTCCAGTATTGATGATTCTCGTGACTTCATAGCGATGCATTGATTGCTTAATGGACATAACATGTAATAACAAAGTTATATGATTTTTGATAAACTCAAATACTTTTTGGGTTATGATTTGTCTGTGTGTTGTATGATTTTTATTCAGGTGTTGGTATACTTGTATGTCAATAATATTACGATGATTAGTATCGCTGATTCTTGTGAAATCCCAGCGATACATTGATGGCTTAAAGGACATAATAATGTAATAACAAAACTATATGATTTTTGATAAACTCAAATACTTTTTGGTTTTATGATTAGTCTCTTGTTCGTATGATTTTTATTCAGTGTTGGTATACTTGTATGTCTATAATATTACGATGATAAGTATCGCTGATTCTTGTGATATCCCAGCGCTACATTGATGGCTTAATAATGTACTAACAAACTATATGATTTTAATAAACTCAAAATACTTTTTTGGTTTTATGATTTGTCTCTTGTTTGTATGATTTTTATTCAGTGTTGGTATACTTGTATGTCAATAATATTACGATTATTAGTATCGCTGATTCTTGTGATATCCCAGCGATACATTGATGGCTTAAATGACATAATAATGTAATAACAAAACTATATGATTTTTGATAAACTCAAATACTTTTTGGTTTTATGATTTGTCTCTTGTTTGTATGATTTTTATTTATTGTTGGTCAAATGATATGTCGCCCCTATACAAGGTTCTTTATCGATGATTCTAGTAATCTCCTGGTGATGCATTTGGGGGTGTATGAGCTCACCTACGTGCGAGGAGATTTAGCTTCGTAATAGCATGGATCAATACATAATAAACAACTGCACGAAAAACATAACAGCAGGCAGCTCCAGAATGCCCTTTTCCTGAGCGGAAGATACCCGAATAGCCTTACGTAATCGTCCATAATCAATATTGGATCCATGTATTCCCACGTGTTTGCCGTGTACGTCTTTTCTATCTCTACAATCTTCTTCAATCTAGCAGCATTCTGGTCGTACTCAATTTTGGCACCAGATAATAGGTGGATTGTCGTGCCGTCAAACAGGAACATAGTCTTATTCATCACGTTTGATGTACTCCTGAAGTAGAATGTCTCTTTGTACATGTCGAGTATATCTAAACATTTCTTGGCGTCATCCTCATTATCGAATACCACCGTTCCATGTAAAATAAAATTTTTTTGCCATTCCACGTACTGCCTGAAACTGTGAAACACGCATACATGCTTGTATCCAACTTCTTGAAGTTATCCATTGTTTCTGTTTTACACATTACATATCTAAATGGTTAATATCTTGTTTGTATGATTTTTATTTACTGTTGGTTTTGACCAATATACCATGTCCTTTATCAATGATTATTGTGACTTCCTAGTGATGCCTTGATGTCTTAAAGAACATAATAATGTACTAACAAATATATGTATGTTATTGAATTTAAACTAGTTGGATAAATATTGACAACAAAAAAAAATGAAAAAAATATAAAAAGCTCCCCTATTTATCAAACTACACGGTAACTGACATATTCAAAGACATATACTCTCATACAAATGTGTAACGGTCAGTGCCAGGCGATTCTGAAGACAGGGCCTAACAAGGGCAATCAATGCGGGAACTACGCAACCAATTCATCTGGTTTATGCGGAGTGCATCAGCGTAGTGCTCGCAAAAATAAGGTTCTCCCTTTGCCAGTTATGTACGTCGTCATAGGGACTCCTGTCGAGACTCCTATTGCTGAGTTAGAGATGGCTCATGAAAAATCACGAGTGCGCCGTTGGTTGTGTATGTAGGTAAACACAAGAAAGGATAGAAATACCCGTCTGGTTACTATTCTTTTTTCGTTGTTGTTAACCGAATGCCACGTAAAGTAAGCGAAGGGCTTAAAGAAAAACAACTATTTAGATTGCGCGTTCCCACCGGTTTGCATCGCACCGTTGACGTTCAGCCTAGTAAAGCCATTGCTACCAATATGCTTTTATACAAAATATGGGCTTAAAGCGTACATTGTGTTGAACACCCTTCAGTATTTGATGGGAATAACAATTGATGGGAATTTGATGGGAATAACAACTGAAAATGTAAAACGTAACGTTAAATATAAAACGAATTTGATGTGAATAACAATTGAAAAAATGTAAAACAATACAAAAAACGTAGAGACATGTTGGTGTGACTTCCTAGCGATGCATTAATGTTCAGTATTGATGATTCTTGTGACTTCCTAGAGATGCATTGATGGCTTAAGGGACATAACAATGTAATTACAAAGCTATATGATTTTTGATAAACTCAAATACTTTTTGGTTTTATGATTTGTATCTTGTTTGTATGATTTTTATTTATTGTCGGTCTAATTGTATGTCAATAATATACGATGTTCAGTATTGATGATTCTCGTGACTTCCTAGCGATGCATTGATGGCTTAATGGACATAACAATGTAATTACAAAGCTATATGATTTTTGATAAACTCAAATACTTTTTGGTTTTATGATTTGTATCTTGTTTGTATGATTTTTTATTTATTGTCGGTGCAATTGTATGCCAATAAAATACGATGTTCAGTATTGATAATTATCGTGACTTCCTAGAGATGCATTGATGGCTTAAGGGACATAACAATGTAATTACAAAGCTATATGATTTTTGATAAACTCAAATACTTTTTGGTTTTATGATTTGTATCTTGTTTGTATGATTTTTATTTATTGTCGGTGCAATTGTATGCCAATAAAATACGATGTTCAGTATCGATAATTATCGTGACTTCCTAGTGATGTATTGATGGCTTAAGGGACATAACAATGTAATTACAAAGCTATATGATTTTTGATAAACTCAAATCCTTTTTGTTTTTATGATTTGTATCTTGTTTGTATGATTTTTATTTATTGTCGGTGCAATTGTATGCCAATAAAATACGATGTTCAGTATTTATAATTATTGTGCTTTTTGTATACTGTATGAAGCCTTATAACTATACCAGATTGCTTCGGTTGAAATCAGTATTGATAATAGTGTGAACAATTGTGCTTTTTTTTTTTTCATGCTTTAGAATCGTACAGTAATCACATGAGTTGTACAAATATCGGCAGCGAAAAAAAATAGAAACAGTAATAAAAGGGACCGGTTATTAAAACAAACAAACAAACAAACAAACAAACAAACAAACAAACAAACAAACAAATGATGTCTAAGTCTATGTCTGTGTCTGTCATCAAGACTATTCCCATCAGCCTTCGTGCTTTTGGATATTCTATGACTTCCTCTAACGAGACCAGGTGCATTGCTTTACAAAAGACGATTGATGCACATGGGTTCGAAAAGGTGTTAGCCAGGCTGAATCAAGTCAAGATTAACTCTGATCATGTGAAACAGACAGAGACAGACATCTTGCATGTCCTGTCCAAAATGCCGCTCCCACCTGATGACAATTGCGATGCGGAGCCTACTGTTCCCGTGGATGACAAGAAATTCATCGAGTGTATGAATGTGTTGAACGACAAGCTATGCAAAGCCACTATCGCGAAGGACTATGCGTTGATCAATACGATCGTCGCAAGCATGACTAATGTTATCAAGAGCACCCTATAGGTATTAATAAAAAGGCGGGAGAAACAGAAAAAACAAAAAACAAAAAACAAAAAAGAAGAACCTTCTTTTTATACAGTATTGTTAACGATATACTCCATTCGATGATTCGCATAACTTCATACCGATGCACTTAACTGTCGACATGTCGTGATACCACCGTATCTTGTTTTCTATTTACTGTTGGTTTAATTGTATGCCTATAATATACGATGTTTAGTATTGGTTATTACTGATACTGGATTTTATTAATACTGGATTTTATTAATACTGGATTTTATTATGTTGTACTGGATTTACAAAGCTATATGATTTTGCATAAACTCAAATCTTTTTTGGATTTATGATTTGTATCTTGTTTGTATGATATTATTTCATTGTTGATAAATTGTATACAAGTATTATACCGTTGTTATGTGTTGGTGATTATTATGACAACTTTGGAATGCATGAAGGGCTTAGAGGATGTTGTACTGGATTTACAAAGCTGTATGATTTTGCATAAACTCAAATCTTTTTTGTATTTATGATTTGTATCTTGTTTGTATGATATTATTTCATTGTTGATAAATTGTATACAAGTATTATACCGTTGTTATGTGTTGGTGATTATTATGACTACTTTGGAATGCATGAAGGGCTTAGAGGATGTTGTACTGGATTTACAAAGCTATATGATTTTGCATAAACTCAAATCTTTTTTGGATTTATGATTTGTATCTTGTTTGTATGATATTATTTCATTGTTGATAAATTGTATACAAGTATTATACCGTTGTTATGTGTTGGTGATTATTATGACTACTTTGGAATGCATGAAGGGCTTAAAGGATGTTGTACTGGATTTACAAAGCTATATGATTTTGCATAAACTCAAATCTTTTTTGGATTTATGATTTGTATCTTGTTTGTATGATATTATTATCATTGTTGATAAATTGTATACAAGTATATATACCGATTGTTATGTGTTGTGTGATTATTATGACTACTTTGGAATGCATGAAGGGCTTAAAGGATGTTGTACCGGATTTACAAAGCTATATGATTTTGCATAAACTCAAACCTTTTTTGGATTTATGATTTGTATCTTGTTTGTATGATATTATTTCATTGTTGATAAATTGTATACAAGTATTATACCGTCGTTATGTGTTGGTGATTATTATGACTACTTTGGAATGCATGAAGGGCTTAAAGGATGTTGTACTGGATTTACAAAAGTATATGATTTTGCATAAACTCAAATCTTTTTTGGATTTATGATTTGTATCTTGTTTGTATGATATTATTTCATTGTTGATAAATTGTATACAAGTATTATACCGTCGTTATGTGTTGGTGATTATTATGACTACTTTGGAATGCATGAAGGGCTTAGAGGATGTTGTACTGGATTTACAAAGCTGTATGATTTTGCATAAACTCAAATCTTTTTTGGATTTATGATTTGTATCTTGTTTGTATGATATTATATCATTGTTGATAAATTGTATACAAGTATTATACCGTTGTTATGTGTTGGTGATTATTATGACTACTTTGGAATGCATGAAGGGCTTAGAGGATGTTGTACTGGATTTACAAAGCTGTATGATTTGCATAACTCAAATCTTTTTTGGATTTATGATTTGTATCTTGTTTGTATGATATTATTTCATTGTTGATAAATTGTATACAAGTATTATACCGTTGTTATGTGTTGGTGATTATTATGACTACTTTGGAATGCATGAAGGGCTTAAAGGATGTTGTACTGGATTTACAAAGCTATATGATTTTGCATAAACTCAAATCTTTTTTGGATTTATGATTTGTATCTTGTTTGTATGATATTATTTCATTGTTGATAAATTGTATACAAGTATTATACCGTTGTTATGTGTTGGTGATTATTATGACAACTTTGGAATGCATGAAGGGCTTAGAGGATGTTGTACTGGATTTACAAAGCTATATGATTTTGCATAAACTCAAATCTTTTTTGGATTTATGATTTGTATCTTGTTTGTATGATATTATTTCATTGTTGATAAATTGTATACAAGTATTATACCGTTGTTATGTGTTGGTGATTATTATGACTACTTTGGAATGCATGAAGGGCTTAGAGGATGTTGTACTGGATTAACAAAGCTATATGATTTTGCATAAACTCAAATCTTTTTTGGATTTATGATTTGTATCTTGTTTGTATGATATTATATCATTGTTGATAAATTGTATACAAGTCTTATACCGTTGTTATGTGTTGGTCATTATTATGACTACTTTGGAATGCATGAAGGGCTTAGAGGATGTTGTACTGGATTTACAAAAGTATATGATTTTGCATAAACTCAAATCTTTTTTGTATTTATGATTTGTATCTTGTTTGTATGATATTATTTCATTGTTGATAAATTGTATACAAGTATTATACCGTTGTTATGTGTTGGTGATATTGAGTTTATACGCGTGTATCGATAATTTGATTGGTAATGTATTGATGATTCATTTGATATATATTATTGTACATTATGTATTGTTGGTGATTCTTGTGGCTATGTTGTTTTCATTAAGCCCCATTAACCTCTAATGATTGATAGTATAATCAATGACTATGAGTATTGATTGTGTTTTCTAATGTATGTCTTGAGCTACAAATCCGAAACACAAAAAGTATAAAAGTATTTAGAATTCAAATCAAGTCTGATGTGTTTTTCAAATCCTATGGGTTTCTACATTTTTTGTTTTTTCCTTAAACCCCATGAACCTCTAATGATTGACAAGATAATCAATGACTATGAGTATTGATTGTGTTTTCTAATGTATGTCTTGAGCAACAAATCCGAAACACAAAAAGTATAAAAGTATTAAGAATTCATATCAAGTCTGAGGTATTTTTCAAATCCTATGGGTTTCTACATTTTTTTTTTTTTTCCTTAAACCCCATGAACCTCTAATGATTGACAGTATAATCAATGACTATGAGTATTAATTGTGTTTTCCAATGTATGTCTTGAGCTACAAATCCGAAACACAAAAAGTATAAAAGTATTTAGAATTCAAATCAAGTCTGATGTGTTTTTCAAATCCTATGGGTTTCTACATTTTTTTTTTTTCCTTAAACCCCATGAACCTCTAATGAAGGATAATCAATGACTATGAGTATTGATTGTGTTTTCTAATGTATGTCTTGAGCAACAAATCCGAAACACAAAAAGTATAAAAGTATTTAGAATTCAAATCAAGTCTGAGGTGTTTTTCAAATCCTATGGGTTTCTACATTTTTTGTTTTTTTCCTTAAACCCCATGAACCTCTAATGATTGACAGGATAATCAATGACTATGAGTATTGATTGTGTTTTCTAATGTATGTCTTGAGCTACAAATCCGAAACACAAAAAGTATAAAAGTATTTAGAATTCAAATCAAGTCTGAGGTGTTTTTCAAACCCTATGGGTTTCTACATTTTTTTGTTTTTTCCTTAAACCCCATGAACCTCTAATGATTGACAGGATAATCAATGACTATGAGTAATGATTGTGTTTTCTAATGTATGTCTTGAGCTACAAATCCGAAACACAAAAAGTATAAAAGTATTTAGAATTCAAATCAAGTCTGAGGTGTTTTTCAAATCCTATGGGTTTCTACATTTTTTGTTTTTTTCCTTAAACCCCATGAACCTCTAATGATTGACAGGATAATCAATGACTATGAGTATTGATTGTGTTTTCTAATGTATGTCTTGAGCTACAAATCCGAACACAAAAAGTATAAAAGTATTTAGAATTCAAATCAAGTATGATGTGTTTTTCAAATCCTATGGGTTTCTACATTTTTTGTTTTTTTCCTTAAACCCATGAACCTCTAATGATTGACGAAAATCAATGACTATGAGTATTGATTGTGTTTTCTAATGTATGTCTGAGCAACAAATCCGAAACACAAAAAGTATAAAAGTATTTAGAATTCAAATCAAGTCTGAGGTGTTTTTCAAATCCTATGGGTTTCTACATTTTTTGTTTTTTTCCTTAAACCCCATGAACCTCTAATGATTGACAGGATAATCAATGACTATGAGTATTGATTGTGTTTTCTAATGTATGTCTTGAGCTACAAATCCGAAACACAAAAAGTATAAAAGTATTTAGAATTCAAATCAAGTCTGAGGTGTTTTTCAAATCCTATGGGTTTCTACATTTTTTGTTTTTTTCCTTAAACCCCATGAACCTCTAATGATTGACAGGATAATCAATGACTATGAGTAATGATTGTGTTTTCTAATGTATGTCTTGAGCTACAAATCCGAAACACAAAAAGTATAAAAGTATTTAGAATTCAAATCAAGTCTGAGGTGTTTTTCAAATCCTATGGTTTCTACATTTTGTTTTTTTCCTTAAACCCCATGAACCTCTAATGATTGACAGGATAATCAATGACTATGAGTATTGATTGTGTTTTCTAATGTATGTCTGAGCTACAAATCCGAAACACAAAAAGTATAAAAGTATTTAGAATTCAAATCAAGTCTGATGTGTTTTTCAAATCCTATGGGTTTCTACATTTTTTGTTTTTTTCCTTAAACCCCATGAACCTCTAATGATTGACAGGAAAATCAATGACTATGAGTATTGATTGTGTTTTCTAATGTATGTCTTGAGCTACAAATCCGAAACACAAAAAGTATAAAAGTATTTAGAATTCAAATCAAGTCTGATGTGTTTTTCAAATCCTATGGGTTTCTACATTTTTTGTTTTTTTCCTTAAACCCCATGAACCTCTAATGATTGACAAGATAATCAATGACTATGAGTATTGATTGTGTTTTCTAATGTATGTCTTGAGCTACAAATCCGAAACACAAAAAGTATAAAAGTATTTAGAATTCAAATCAAGTCTGAGGTGTTTTTCAAATCCTATGGGTTTCTACATTTTTTGTTTTTTTCCTTAAACCCCATGAACCTCTAATGATTGACAGGATAATCAATGACTATGAGTATTGATTGTGTTTTCTAATGTATGTCTTGAGCTACAAATCCGAAACACAAAAAGTATAAAAGTATTTAGAATTCAAATCAAGTATGATGTGTTTTTCAAATCCTATGGGTTTCTACATTTTTTGTTTTTTTCCTTAAACCCCATGAACCTCTAATGATTGACAGGAAAATCAATGACTATGAGTATTGATTGTGTTTTCTAATGTATGTATTGAGCTACAAATCCGAAACACAAAAAGTATAAAAGTATTTAGAATTCAAATCAAGTCTGATGTGTTTTTCAAATCCTATGGGTTTCTCCATTTTTTGTTTTTTTCCTTAAACCCCATGAACCTCTAATGATTGACAAGATAATCAATGACTATGAGTATTGATTGTGTTTTCTAATGTATGTATTGAGCTACAAATCCGAAACACAAAAAGTATAAAAGTATTTAGAATTCAAATCAAGTCTGATGTGTTTTTCAAATCCTATGGGTTTCTACATTTTTTGTTTTTTCCTTAAACTCCATGAACCTCTAATGATTGACAGGATAATCAATGACTATGAGTATTGATTGTGTTTTCTAATGTATGTCTTGACCTACAAATCCGAAACACAAAAAGTATAAAGTATTTCGAATTCAAATGAAGTCTGATGTGTTTTTCAAATCCATCGAGTCTGGGACCGTGGAGTTGCCGTGGTACGGAGAATCTTACTGATATGGCTTCAAAAAGATGTGTCTGACCGATTTGATATTTTCAACACTAATTGTTGCGAATAGTCAATCATCGGGCCTCTGCATTTGCAGACAGAACATCTCGAAATACCTAGCTCATCTATATACTTCGGTAAAGAAAGGCTTTTGCAGAATGATATTGTTCCGCCTCCACATTGTCTTGAGATATCCGGCCTTTCCATGTTGTATACAGTCGGGGACATAAATTATGGGACGCAAATCTGAAGGGTCGTAGAATTATTATTAAGAAACACGGTTAACTTTTAAATCATTTGTTTATTGAGATCGTGGATTACAGACTGATCATGCCGGAAACAGCTCACATACAACAAGCGATTTGGTGCGCATCTTCCAGCTCACATACAACAAGCAGTCAAAACACATTAGTGTGATGTACGTAACGTAATAATCAATGACTATGAGTATTGATTGTGTTTTCTAATGTATGTCTTGAGAACAGGGTTTTCAGAGCGGATTTGATTTACATGTTTCCTGTGTGATGGATTAATCGTTTTTCTTGTACAGATTATTAAATATTACATTTGTTTGTATGTACTTGACTCTTATTGGACATTCTAATTCAATTATGTTTTTTATTTTACATTCCGCTTCATCTTTTTCTATGTGATGTAGTTCTTGGTATAGTTTAATGTAATGCACCATTGCAATTGATACTGCTTCATCTTTGAAATCTGTAGTATAATTGTTTGTCAGTCCTAATGCTATTTCTTGTATCCTTGCATTTTTATGATTAAACAGCAGATCTGACCACACTTCGAATGGTAAATCATTAATTTCTGCAATAGCTAACATTTGCCTGACGTGTTGATCATATGCGTTCATATCTTTTTGCCAAATTGTCAAGTTTGATTTTCTCAATGTTTTGTTATATAGTGTGTATCGCCAATCACGGTTGTTGTCATTCTTGAATAAATCTTGGTGAATCATTTCAAAAAAATCATAGATGCACAAGCATGTTTTACATATAAAATTCTGAAAACTTGTAAGATCGGGCGGAAACACCTCATCTATCATTGAATATTTTATTTCACGTTCATACATTATTCGTTATAATGAATTTAATGTTTATGCCACAATATTACAATCCATGTATACCGGATCATATATGATTCTTTAAGCCGTCCTCTTGGTGGCGTGTTCAGTCGTAAACAATACTGTATTGTATTGTATCCTTATAAAAAACATACACAATACTGTGTTGTATTGTATCCTTATAAAAAATATAATGTAAAAAACAAGTTTTTTTTGTTTTTTTTTTTTTGTTTTTTTTTTTTTTTTTTTTCGTTTCTTCACCAAGCGTGTTTACTTGTCGTCTTCTGCTACGGATTCTGCGATCTTCTTCTTGTTTTCATTCCACAACCTGATGCACGCGCTAAAGCGTTCTTTAGGGTTCATATCGTTGCCTTTGAGTAACGCCATCTTATCTTTCATCCACAAGTTGTAGGCATTGGGTGCTCGAGTTGTTGTTGCTTGTTTGATCTTCGCCCCGTCCAACTGTTTTCTTAGTCGCATCATTTGGTTCATGATCTCCTTCGTGTTAGCAGTTCCAGACTCTTCCATCTTCTTCATGACAAGGTCAATCCTCTCGATAGGAGTCATGACATGTCTCTTGGCAACGTCTCCATCGCTTCCCTCCTTGTCAGAGTTTGTATTTTTCTTAGCAGCTGGTGCTTTTTTCTTGGGAATCGCCTTCTTTTTCTCCTTCTTTTCCGGGACTACAACCTTCTCGTCACCGTCCGAGTCACTGTCGTCAGATTCTGGGACTACAACCTCCTTCTTGGTTCTTTCGTCATCCGAGTCACTGTCGTCAGATTATGGGGCTACAACCTTCTTCTTGGTTCCTTCGTCGTCTGAGTCGCTGTCATCATTTATATCTACCTTGACCTTGACATTGCCGTTACTGCAATCGCTGTCAGAGTCAGAGTCAACATTGGTAGTGACTACATCGACCTCCTCATCGCTGCTGCTGATGGATACTTGCTTCTTCTTTGCCATTTTGTCTGTTTGGTATTAGTTATTAATAAACTTTCCTTTTTATATCAGTTTCCATTTTTTTTCGATAATATTTTTTTTTTATTTCATTTCCTAGTAGTGTTTAATTTAAAAAGAAATAGTAATTTCGGATATTTGCTTCTTTAATACGTAAAAAACAAGTTGTTTTGTTTTTCTTGTTTTTCTTCTTTTTTTGTTTTTTTGTTCTTCCATGAAGCGTCTTCACATCTTGTGTTTGGGTTTCCAAACGATGACTTCATCACCATCTCCTTCTGTATCAAGTTCGATGATCTTGGGTAAAACTTGTCCATTATCGAATGCATCGTTGTTGAAAGAGTATGCTGACGCGTTTTGCAACAGCGCCATTTGCATACTTTCTATATCGCACTTGATAATCTCTGTAACCATATCAATGACTCCAGAGGTTACGATCTTATGACTCTTGAAGATGGTCGGTAGGTTGGTAATCATGGTCTCAAGGTGTGTCTTGACAATCTGAATACCGATGTTATTCATGGCCATATTGATAGCAGCCTTGCGATCCTGGTCATTTGCCATGATCGAGTAGCCGAAATCAGATACGAGATTGATAGACATAGTTGAGATTTGTTGAGTTTTAGTATTTGACCTTTTTATATCAGTTTCCATTTTTTCGATACTATATTTTTTTCTTTATTTCCTTCCAAGCGATGTGTTTGACGATATCATTATCATGATCGACGAATCCCCACGGGAATATCTGTATTATCTTGATTCGTTCGTCAGTTAAAAAAAAACTATCTCTATCCTCTCTGCTTCTGTCTTTGAGATGTGTATAATTCGTAATAATAAAAAACAGTTTTTTTCTGTTTTTTTTGTTCTTCCATGAAGATTCTTCACATCTTGTGTTTGGGTTTCCAAACGATGTCATCTTATTCTGCATAGACATAGTTAGAGATTGTTTTTTGTTATGAGTTGGACTGTTACACGGCTTTCATTTTTTTTAGTACCGTAAAAAACTGTACAGCATCTTGGCCTCCTTCTAGAACCAAATTTTTTATCCTCTGGTTGTCAAGAGTGAAAGAAGAGAATGAGTTGTATTTGTTTGTATCCGGTCCATAAACGTGTGGATATTTATTTCCGTCGTATTTTTTCCCGCCTAGTTCTAGAATGAGCCATTCGTTTTCTTGTGTTTTTTCTTCAGCATGTTTGACTACTTCGTTGAATGTAACGATGTGTCCATCTATTAACCTGCTTTGACCGAAAAGATATGGATGTCTTGTGCTTGCTGCCACTGATAAATATAGATCTTTTGATGTGTTAAATTGTTTAAAAAAAATCGGTTTTTTAAATGTTGTATCATATGATATAATCGTGAGTTTGTTTTTGACCTGGTTTAATTCGTATGAATTTGAGAGAGTCCAGAAATCATGAAGCGATGATTCTTCGATTCCATCAAATACTGCATTATATTGCAACACGCGCAACAGTAGTTTGTGTGGATGTATTGTATAGTCGTACCATCCTTTGACAATCGTCTCGAATGGGTGTTTTCCTTCTAGATTGTTCCAATATTGGTCTAGAAGGTCTGTTCTTTTGACCAGAATCGGACCTGCATTCAAAGCCCCCACTGACGATGCGTATATGTGTTTGACACTGAACCGTGGATGTAACTTGTATAGCTCCCTGAAGAAACCGTATTGATACGCCCCTTTAAGCCTCCTCCTGATAGGAATACATTGAATTGCATTGTTTTTATTGTTGTTCTTCATTGTGTAAGAATTCCTCAAGTATTAAACTGTCTAGTTTCTTGAACCCCCCGGGTGTGTAACACTTTTGTATTTATTGTACATGGTATATGTGGGTGGTTCCAGTACCCATACTGTATCGTCTCCCACGTCAACAATCCGGACGCGTCGAAATCGAATATCTTCCATTTCCCATCATTATGACTGTATCCTATGTTGTCCCGTTTCAGGTCTATGTATATGATTCCGACCGAGTTTAGTTGCGAAATCGCTTTTCGGATGTCTGTTTCCATGTTTCCCTGCTCTATGTTTTCGCAAATGTCTAGTAATTCCATGTCAATGTATGAATCGCGTATGTCATAAACTTGTACAATGTTTTCTAATTTATTTGTTTTAATTATTCTAGCGATTCTTTTTTCCCTGTCTCCGTCCAACACGTCTAGTTCTTTTCTAAAGAAAATCCCCGAATCATTCTCTTCGTCTAGTGGTTCTACATCCCCCAACAGTGTGTATATTTGAGACATTTTATATATTAAACCTGTAATATAAACCTTTAGTCCTTTTAATTCATTTTTTTTGTTCAAATACCGCGCTTTGTAAACAGAAACCATAACAAAAAACTAATAAGATGATTTGCGATGAGTGTAAACAAGACACTGTCTTTGACGTCCGAGGAGAGCACACATGTGTGTCGTGTGGTCTTGTATCCCGTATCCCAGTGTTTGTGGACACCCGATACATTGGCTACGACAACGGAGATGATGAGTGTTGTTCAAGAAATGAGTCACTAATCAGGGATTCCCTTCATCTCAATGGCAACATGGCTATTGACATGATGGCTATGTATAACAAGTATATAGCAACAAGAGTCAAGGCATCTCAGAGGAAGCACATAATCATTATGGCAGTATGCGTCTACGCGACATGCGAGGCAAGGGCAGTTGACGACATATGTATTGGTTTGGACCTTGACAGCACAGAGTTACACAAGACAATGAAGCAGATGAAAGTCAAGCAGCCCGACAAGACCGTGATGGACAATGTTGCGTCCGTGAGGAACAAGCTGTGTTTGAAGGGTACTCATGCGTTTGAGTTTGCGAAAAGATGCACTAAGTTTAACAGCCGCATCTTGACTTCACCTAATGGTTTCAAGATAATTAGACAAGTAAAGACAACAAAGTTATTTGCTGTTATCGGATATATGATCTTTTGAGACATGGTGAAATGCAATGACGACACCACTTTCAAGTTGTTGAATGTCACACAACCTACTGTCAAAAAGATAGAGAACATCCTTAACGCATTGGCTTGACAGGCCCTCTAAAGCCTCTCTTCAAAGCCCCATTGTGAGCCGTCATATTGGGTATATAGCCTGGTCCTGCAAAGTTTTGAGGAGATCTATATATGCTTGTTCTTTGTCTGATTTTATACCATGTATAACTGTTCCCCTAGGGCTATTGGCTGAATGAGTGTTTCTTACACCTCCCTTTTTCCTGTAAGTACATGGAAATACATGGTTGTATGTATATGAGTTGAATTGTTCTTTCAAAACATTGTATATCCCTGTAAATGATTCTAACTTGCCCAGCTTTTTGAGTTTATGGTAAACTTTGCATGCAAATTGATTTATTTGTGGCGGTAATTCATCTGGATGGAATTCTGTAAGCAACACCATTCTCAAAACAGGTTTATTCGGTATGGATAACCATATCTTCTTGTAAACAGAAACTATCTTGTTTAAATCAAATCCTTCAGGAATCTCACCGTCCGGTGGTCCATCAGGGGGGTCATTATCACCATCGTCCATTTTATCGGCACCATTACCATTCACCATCGTCCATCAGCACCGTCGCCGTCACCATCGCCATCACCATCACCATCACCATCACCATCGTCCATTTTATCATCACCGTCGCCGTCACCATCGCCATCACCATCACCATCACCATCACCATCACCGTCACCATCATCGTCACCGTCGGTATTTATCCCCGACATCCGAGAAGACATCCGAGAAGATGAACCTTCGTCTTCGGGATATTCAATTGAAACGGGATTGTAGACATTTTGAAGATCCATCATTATAATCGTCATTGGACAGAAATCGATACGGGGGTGTATTATCATCGGGTGTACGATACATGGACTTTTACAATGTTTGGTTTTGCTTTTTGTTTACTTCGTGTTTTGCATTGGAGTTCTTAGATATCCTACCTTGAGTGGTTTTTTGTATGGGTTTAATTCTTGTATGAACTGTTACATTTATTTGGTTTTTGTTTTTGGTTTACTCCGTGTTTGCATTGGATTCTTGGTTTGTCTTCATCACCCTATGGTCCATATTTACAGAAGGCGCAGCCGAAGACGTCGAACCGATGTTATTGGGTTTTACGATACGGAACTATGCATTGTTTGCTTTTGCTTTTGACTCCGTGTTTGCATTGATGCTCTGTGCATTTGCGTTTTAGGTTTATCACATATTGTCGTCCATTTACTTATTAGAAGGCGCAGCTGAAGACATTCGAACCGATGTTATTGGGTTTACGATACGGAACTATTGCATTGTTTGCTTTTGCTTTTTTACTCTTGTTTGCATTGGATGCTCTCGATTCATCTACATTGCGTGTTTTTGGTTACTCCGTGTTTGCATTGGATGTCTTGGTTTGTCTTCATCATTGTACGTCCATAATTTACAGAAGGCGCAGCCGAAGACGTCGAACCGATGTTATTGGGTTTAACGATACGGAACTATTGCATTGATTGCTTTGCTTTTTCCGTGTTTTTGAGCTCTGATTTTGCTTTTGCGTGTTTGCATTGGATGTCTTGGTTTGTCTTCGTCCATTCCATACTATAGAAGGCGCAGCCGAAGACGTCAAACCGATGTTATTGGGTTTACGATACGGACTATGCATTGTTTGCTTTTGCTTTTTTACTCGTTTTGCATTGGATGCTCTGATTCATCTACATTGCGTGTTTTTTTGTTTACTCCGTGTTTGTTATCATTGGATGCTTGGTTTGTCTTCATCACTATCGTCCATATCTATAGAAGGCGCAGCCGAAGACGTCGAACCGATGTTATTGGGTTTACGATACGGAACTATTGCATTGTTTGCTTTTCCTTTTTTACTCCGTGTTTGCATTGGATGCTCTGTCTTGGTTTTTGGTTTATCCGTGTTTGCATATCTAATAGAAGGCGCAGCCCGAAGACGTCGAACCGATATTATTGGGTTTACGATACGGAACTATTGCATTGTTTGCTTTTGCTTTTTTTACTCCGTGTTTCCATTGAGATGCTCTGCATATCGGATGTCTTGGTTTGTCTTCATCACTATCGTCCATATCTATAGAAGGCGCAGCCGAAGACGTCGAACTGATGTTATTGGGTTTACGATACGGAACTATTGCATTGTTTGCTTTTCCTTTTTTACTCCGTGTTTGCATTGGATGCTCTGATTCATCTACATTGCGTGATTTTTTACTCCGTGTTTGCATTGGATGTATTGGTTGAATTTTTTTACATCGTCATTGACAGTTATCGTTACAGGCTGTGTACTATCGGGAGTATAATAAGGAATAATTGCATTGTTCGAGTTTGTTTTTGTTTTACTTTTTGTTTTGCTTTGATTTATTTACCTTACTTTTTGGTTTACTTATTGTTTGCATAGGATGTATAGATTTGGTTTATATTATCGCGCCAGATAGTCAGACATTTCTACAGAAGATGTTGTAGAAGACATCATATCGACGTCATCGGGTGTATGATTTTGTTAATAATATCAGATTCATCATCATGTCATGTTTTGGTTCGTTTTTTTCAAAATTAGACATGGTTCTAAGAACCTCTTCATGTACTGTGTATTGTGTTTTCACACAATGTTACGAGTTCTGGCAATGAACTCAGTATTTTTTTCTGACAAAAGTGCATCATGAACTCTCACATGCGAAATTATTCATATATATAATGGTAAATTTCCCGGAATGAAACATAATGTAACATATTCTGCCTGTAAATTGGTAAGTGGCCGTTGCCCAATTTTTTTGTAAACCGAAATAACATGTTCGATCTCATTCATGTGTTCTTTGAATTTTTAAGTTCCTGAATTTCTTGATACATAGATTGAATTTATTTCTGCCGAATCTTTTAATTGTTGTGCATCATCATTCATCTTTCCTGCGTAAGTAAGACAAGCATTGACGAGGTCATTCATTTTTATAACTAGACGGAAAAAAAAGAGAGATGAGACATGATGCAGATTTGTGCGAGATAATAAGCGTTTACAGGTCTTTTCTTCTATCTAATATTCTTGCCAACCAAAAATACAGTAGCCAGAACATCATAATGTTCAGGACCACGCTATATCAAGTCTTCCTACCACCATCAAAACGGGATAAATGTACACACGGGCATGGTTCATTGGCCTTGCCACTAGAAAAAATAAACACAGTAACAGAACATCATAATGTCCAGGACCACACTCTATCTAGTCTACATACGATTCATCAAACGCGGGATCAAGGTACATTACACGGGCATGGTTCATCATGATAATATGCATGATACTAGTGATCCTAATTTGTCATATCTGCCGCAGTTTTGCTACCCATAATCAAGACCTTTGCCGCTAGAGAAAACAAACACAGTAGCAGATCCAGCTTTCATCCCTCATTGTCCGGGTTGAGCTCCTTGTTCAGAACTCACGCTCTCGCCAGCTTCCTCACAGACATCGAATAGTCTCTACCAAGTCCAGTGTTGTGAGCTCAGTATTGAACCTCCGTTCATTTCATGGAGATTCTGGGCTTGTTGACGATGACGTAGTTGAACATGTAGACATCTTTTTGAGGAGATGCTTTGTACAGACGGATCATCAGTTGGATATCCTCGAATGACTGCACCCCGTTTCATCTGGATTCTTGGCATTGTTGAATAATTTCATCACCTTGACACTGTTTGCCGGCTGCGCTGATGCTTGTGGGTCGTCTTCAAGATATACTGTTCTTCATCTTGGTGTATTCTTGTGCGAACAAACTTGTACTTGGACTGGGGTGTTCATCGATGCCATAAGCTCCTTCTCAATTGGCAAGGGACTTGGTAAACAAAGCCTGGTTGCCTTCCAAAGCTACCCCTCTTCCGGGTCGGACGTTGACGGTCATGGTGTAGATTAATAACACCAGTGGTTGCAAGGGGCGTAGGCAGAAGTCGAGTCTGTTGATGGACACCCATCAGATCCATCTCGATGTCTGCGTGGAGAACCAAGCATGGGTGGTAGAATAGATGGACGTCTGTCTGATGGAATACCCATCAGATCATCTCGATGTCTGCGTGAAGAACCGGCATGGGTGGTAGAATAGAATGGTCGTCTGTCTGATGGAACTGGAAATCAAAATGTCTCCTTTGGTTCCGCTGACATCATCCATGGCAATAGGAGGTCTATTGAAGACAAGAGAATCAAACATGTATTGGAACGTATAAAGTTGAAACATCCATTGTAGGAAATTGTCGCGAAAGTCCAAAGTATTGGTAATAGCCAGGATAATGAACAATAGATGAGTGCAGACTATTTTATAGGCTTTCGAAGTGTTGTATTGCTGTATTACTATATCTGTATTTAATGGTGAACAGATTTGAGTTGGTTATAGAAGCATCTAAAGGGCTTTTTGAGTTATTATCACTATGTATATTTTTTACCAAAAATGCAACCAAACGATGTCAGTTTGCAGAAACGATATGTATTATGCTGTTAGGATTCAAGAATATTCTTCCACCCGCATGTCATGCATAATGCTGACCATGTATCACCCATTAATTCATGTCTTGAATAACGACAAACATAGTAATCAAAAAAATAAGAATGGGATAATCAACCCGCATGTTTCTTTACAATGTAGACCACGCTTACGATTTATATATGTACCGTACAAGCCATATGATGGGGATAATTGTGACAAATGATATTACAGACGAAGACGCCGATGATTGTTTACATTAAATTGTCACATTTTTGAGCGCTTTCCTTATTTCATACAGAATTAAGCAATGCTCTCCCTAGATTCTCAGTTCTACAAATGATACATTTCTTGTAAAAACTCTTCTCCCTCCCTACTATCAATCATTTGTTTTGTTGTGGCTATTTTGCCCACTTTTTTGATTATTGTTTTTTACCCCCTCTTCCGTGGTGATCATTTGTATCTTTCTATTTTTCTTACGTCTTGCTTTGTTGTTCAAATATCTTATCGGTAAGATGACGAGATTAAATGATGTTTGTTTTCGGCCTCAGTTACTCTTCTGATAGTACAAAATCCTTCTTTTTCTCGATCCGTCATGGTGGTGGCCTAGTCCAAAAAATATTCTTGTTCAAGAAATATTCTAACAATATGAAACACCAAAAGAATGGTGACGCAGCCAAATAACAATGTCCAAAAGAGTTCCAAAATAATCAAGTATATTACAGGGAGACTCCATTATGCTTACTAATTGCTGTTCGAACCGTACGCATTCCAATTTACCAAACATCAGCGGCATCAAGTGACCAATATCTCAACATTTTGGATTTGCTTTTGGTAGCAAACACCTATAGGGAGCCATGCCGTCCGCAATGTGCGACTCGTCTGCTACAACACACGCTCTGCAAAATCCATGATTTTTTTGTAGCGCAATCGTTCCTCCTTCTGCATACTCCACTTATATACATATGATTGTTTAAACATATAACAAATGGCTATGAAATAATTATATGTATAATCCACTGTTTCGACCTATCCACTCCCAGGATTCTTATTTAACACTTCGGTAAGTTTGTGACCCTTTGTCCCCTTGGTCATGTTTCTCCAGCTTTTTCACTGTCCATGAAATGCCTGTAAGCTTCTGCGATGTTTTTTATTCACTTCAGTTCTCTATCCTTGTTGGCTGACCGGCTGGTCCTGGTTTTTTTTTCCTTGACGAATCGATGCAAAGTGTTTTTATCGTTGGAAAATTAATCTCTTTGTTTTTTCCTGTCGCCCTTGAGAGTTTCTTGATTTTTTTCTTCTACACCTTTTTTCTCTGTAATTCATACGAATCTTCTTTCGAATTCTTGCTCTCTTTCGTCAAGTTAATGTTAATCGGGCCGATCATTGTATCATCTGAAATTGATTGTGTACAATGTTCTCCTTTATTGTTATGTTTCTTTTATTTCATGAAAATGTATTAAATTAAAACAAAACTGCTTGGGTTTTAAATATGACATAAAATACAAATGTCAATTTGTTATTCTTCACACCGCATTTTTCTGGGTTGAATAGATACTCTGTTGAAGGAGTCTGAAATAATAAGCGTGAATTCCTCTTAGAATGCCGCCAAGGAATCCACGCTTTGGTGGCTTGTCGGAGTACTCCGTATTCGGAGTTACCTACAAGATACTATACAGTGATGGGTTCCCCTGCTCATCGCGATAGTGTTTAACCAGTTACATCCTTTTCCTTACCGATACCAAAGAAGATATATGTTCTGCTGCTGGCTGACACAGGTGAATGGATACGGACCGGGTCACTTTTTTGTCATGGCGGGATCCCGCGTATTCCTGAATTCCTTCCTTCGTCAGAATTGTCTGTCAATCAAGAGGGATATTGTTCACCTGCTAGGGGATACTGATCATCCAATTAATTCATCTGAGATGAAAAGTGAAAATGGGTATTTTAAAAATGGCGCTACAATTTGCGATGTTAAACCTGCTGGAGAGCAATGCGGTCATTCCCCGTCATAGCATTGAGAACTACGAGTCATATTTTGGTGTGTATGTCTTGCATTGTGTCAATCCCGAAGAAGAATGGAAGAAGGAAAATCGTCTTTATACTTCCGAACGGCTAGTTGGTAATATCATGTAGTGCATGTGCAATAGTATTAAGTATGAGTATTTTTATAATTTCAAAAACCTTTGCTCATCCTTCTTTTGTGGTTTTTCTTCGAGCTTAATTGTAATCCTTCTCCGGACAGACTTGAATCGTTAATGTTTTTCGAATATGTTTTTGGTCACAAGTGGATAAACTATGGATGGGTACTAATAAATGTACATTTTTGACTTTGTCAAATTAGAAAGAACTGCGACGTAACAATGAACGTTTTCCACACCATACCAGTGCAATATGTATTTGTTGTTGTTATCCTAAAATTGTACAAAAGGAAGAAAACGTATTATGAACCTATCAGGTGAATCTACGAGTGGATGGGCTGTTCATGAGAGTTGTGATCAGTTCAAAAATCCTCGACAGGTAGCCGAATGACCAAAGAAATCCTGCCAAATTGCAGTGCTTGTTGGGTCAAATTACCGTTCTAAATAAGGATACCCGGCAAGGACAACGGAACAGAGCATTTTTATATAATGAAAATGGAATAAAAACAAATACATTAACATTCTTTATATAACAAAAATGACTTGATGAACAGTACTTATACATTATCAAGGAACGAAATTCATGCAACACTGATGAGACGTTTAACGAAAATCGGTAGTCTCCTCGTCCTCTCTTATAGGATAGCGCGTCTCCCATTACGGAAAGGATCCAATGTGTATATTGTAGTCCAAAGTCAATAATGCCTCAAAATTTAAGAAGAGGATTGATAATCTCCCCGGCCACTAAAAAGTGCAAGTCTTTCATCCACTTTTACTCGGTCGTATCGGCGACGAGTAACTTCCAGGGTGATTATCATACCATTATAAAACACTTTGTATCGTCAATC
>JAJSRW010000189.1:0-55394 GCA_022414725.1 Microglena sp. YARC | reverse complement strand
GTATGAGTCTATGAAGGAGATTTCCGAGGCTCAGGGCTTATCACTAACCCAAATTAGCCCTAGATGTGAAAATAGCTACCATTAGCCCTATAAGGTTAAACTAACTTTAGCCAAACATAGCATGAACTTCTGACAAAAAAAAGTGCCACCTGTTCATCAGGGCTTTTTATTCAAATGCTGAAAGTTTTTTCTTCCTAGCTTAACGGATTGTTAGGCCTCCTCGAGGACAGTGTTTTAGTGCTTTTGTACCTGTAGCTTTAAATGGCCCCTTTTCTAGCTTTTAGGGCCGTTAAGGTCAACAAAAAAAAACCTTTTTGTTGTTACATTTTCACAGCGATAATTTGTGCCCAAAACGGGTCAAAACTAAGCGATCCGCTGTACATGCGGAAAATTTAAAGGCCCTGTGTCCAGGGAGAGTGTTGTTCTGGCATTCCTTACTGACCCTTTTGCAATTGTGTATGATCTGGATTTTATACGCAGTCGGTAAGCTAGTACTGCCGAGCCGGTACTAGCAAACCCTGAAAGGGGGAGGTCTTGCAAAAAAGCCAGTTACTAGCGAACCCTGAAAGGGGGAGGCTCTTCTGCCAAAACGGCGGGTACTAGTGAACCCTTGAAGGGGGGGTCTTGCAAAAGCGTCACTAGCGAACCCCTGAAGAGGAGGTCTTGCCAAAACTAACCCTTCCCCAGCAGACCTCCCTAAGGAGTCCAGTCAACCTCTTGCGGCTGCCTGTTTTGGCCCCAAGGGTCAGCAATAGGTGAGGAAAGGCAGTCTGCAGTTGACATGAAGTAAGCTCAAATGGCAGTAGACTAGTAGGGTTTACATGGACACATTGTGCAGTCGCCATGGATATCCCCGAAAGGCAGTATGATTATATGCTGCCACTGCTAATTTCATTACTAACACTGAGACTTCGCCCAAATGACACCACCACTTTTCCACCATTGGGCACAATTGATTTCGGGCTTGGACAGCCTAGCGCAGATATGATTACATTTTGGGGCTTGCAGCGTTGGGGCGTTGCGCGTTGGGGCATTGGCAGTTGGGGCATTAGGCGTTGCGGCGCGGTTGGCCTGGTTTAGGCGTTCGCTTTGGGCGTGTGGAGCGTGGGGCATTGAAGCGTTGGGGCATTGGGGCGTTGGGGCGTGGGAGCGTCTGGGGCGTTGGAGCGTTGGGCTTAGAGCCGTTGGCGTTGGGCGTTGGCGTTGGGCGTTGGGGTGTTGGCGTATGGGCGTTGGCATTGGGGCATGTGGTGGCGTTTGGCGGCGGTTTTGCGTTGGAGCGTTTGAAGCGTTGGGGCGTTGGGCTCTGTTGCCGCGATGTCACTGCGGTTCGATCCAGGGCGCAAATCAGCGTCAGTGATTTTTTTTTCAAATCCGTTTTTTTTTTTATTTTCTAGCTTCATGGTGTAGGTTCCTCCAGGGGAGCAAGCCGTTTTAGTGCTTTTTTATAGCTTTTATAGCTTTTTGTAGCTTTGGGGGGCCATTGGCCAAAAAAAATAAAAAATGCATTTTTGTTTCTTTTTGTTAAATACAGCGAAATTTCTCGGAAGACGGAGGTGTCAAACTAGCGATCGGCTATATATAGCGGAAAACAATATCCCTGAATCAGCTGGGCGACCACCTTTCGGAAAAGGAGCTGATCAGATCCGGACGGAGCACCGCGACTCCGGGCAGTCAGTCTTTCTAAAAAAGGGGAATGAAGCGTATCCAACATGGTCAGGGCCCCATACTACCTAAAACCCTAAACACACCAACACCATTACACACACACAACTCCCCACCTGACTCCAAAACTTCCTCTACTGGGATGGTGTAGAGGGGGTGACGTGATACATGATCGGGGCCCCATTACTACCTAAACCCTAAACACACACACACAACATAACCACACACATACACACAAACTCGCCACCTGACTCCAAACCTACCTCACTCGGATGTTTGTAGGGGGGTGAAGTGTATCACAATCGTTCGGGGCATACACACAGGAGACTCCCCAAATCACCACAATCACCACAATTTCCCCATCGGTCACAAAGTTGTAAACGTTTAAGGTTTAGGTTTAGGGTTTACTAACCCTTTACATTTGGCTCACAAGTTGTAAACGTTTAGGGTTTAGGGTTTGGGGCTTACCTAACCCTTACATTGGTCACAAGTTGTAAACGTTTCGGGTTTAGGGTTTAGGGCTTACCTAACCCTTACATCGGTCACAAGTTGTAAACGTTTAGGGTTTAGGGTTTAGGGCTTACCTAACCCTACATGCTCACAAGTTGTTAAACGTTTAGGTTTAGGGTTTAGGCTTACCTAACCCTTACATGCTCACAAGTTGTAAACGTTTTAGGGTTTAGGGTTTAGGCTTACCTAACGCTTACCATTGTCACAAGTTGTAAAACGTTTAGGGTTAGGGTTACCCCAAACCCTTACATGGTCACAAGTTGCTAAACATATGCGTTATCCGCTTTTTTTGTGTATGCGTATTTGTATGAGTATAAGTAGAAGTATGATTAGTTGCATAAGTATGAGTATGGGTATGCGTATTTGTATAAATATAAGTATAAGTATGAGTATTTGAATAGCAAGTATAATAAGTTCAAGTATTGAGTAATTGCATTTAAGTATGAGTATTTGAATTAAGTATAAGTTCAAGTATGAGTAATTGCATAAGTATGAAGTATTAGGTCAAACACATACATGTGTCAAAAAAACGTCTCTCAAAGAGAAGACAGAGCTGACGCGTCGACACGTCGCCAAATTGGAGTGACTTGGGGCGACCCCAGTGTGACGCAAATGCTCCCCGTCCGAACCCTGTGGGCATCGCAGCGCAGAGCCCGTGCTGGGTTCAGGAGCCATTCTTCTGACTAGTTTAGCCAGACCCATGCGTCGCCATATCAGCGACGGCAATGGCGGCCCCGTTGTCGGAAAAAAATGTGACTAGGTGGAGCTTGGTGGGTGGGTGGGTTCCGTCTGTCTGTCCAGTCAGGTGAAACGTACACTTGGTCAAAAAAAAGTCGCAAAGAGAAGGCAGAGCTGTATCTTAGGTTCTATCTGCTCGATCTCTAAAACCGTAACCCTCCTCATTTCTTCCCTCGGCAGCTCACGCTCTAAAGACAAGAAAGATTACAATGGCCACTTATCCTGGCAGTTGGAATCACCACCGCCCCCCGAGGGAAGAGACTCGAGAAGATTGGACTGTCTTCCGGCAGTGAGGCTCGAACTCCCGCAGTGCGAAAGCTTTTTCCTGCGGGACGAGCTTTAGGGCTCTTAGTAAGAAAATATTACAAGAGGGCATCATGTCCCTAGGCAGTGAAAACAACAACCGCCCTAAAAGTCGGACTCTGAGAAACCACCCGCCGTCTTCCGGCAAGCCGGGGCTCGAACTTCGGTGGCCGAAAGCCGTAACCACCGGTGGCGGAAAGCCGTAAGCAGCCCACCGGTGGCCGAAGCCGGTAACGCAACCGGTGGCCGAAGCCGTAAAACCACCTGGTGGCCGAACCGTGGAACACCAGCGCGAAGCCGTAACCACCCGGTGGCCGAACAGCCGTAACCACGGGTGGCGGAAGCCGTAGGAGCACTGCTGGTGGCCGACGTAACGCAACGCGGACCGAAGTCCAGCGAACCCACCGGTGGCGTGAGCCGTCCCGTAACCACCGGTTGGCGAAGCGTAAACCGGTGGCCGGACGGTAACACCGGTGGCCGAAGGCCGGTTAACCGACCGGTGCCGAAAGCCGTAAACCCACCGGTGGCCGAAGCCGTTAACCACCGTGTCCGACAGCCGTTAACCACCGGTGGCCGAAGCCGTATACCTACCGTGGCCGCACCGGTGGAGCCGTCTAACCACCGGGCCGAGCCGTAACATTCAAAACAAACAACTGTCATTTCTTCTCATACTCGCGTGTAACTGCTCCAGTTATCAAACGTCTCTCTTCGTATCCCCGTTCCAACCACTAACAAATCCGAGTAATGGCTCAATGATCCGAGCTCCTAGACAACGAAAAAGTTGCCGGGTTCGAAGTATGTCCCGGTTCGAATCCCAAGGGTGCGAGTTTAGTGTTTGCGGTGCTGTCAACCGCTATGGGTACCTTTATCCAGGTAAAGTAGCAGCCCGTTTCCCTGACCGCCGCAAAACGGGGCTCCCTTAATACCACGCCCCACCAGGCTTTATCATTACTTTCTCTCTTCGTTGGCTTCTCTCGTATCCACTTAACTCTGTAAATGTTAGGACATGGTTATTCGACGTTATTCTCCAAACCAAAACATACTTGTCAAAAAAACGACCCAGAGACTCATACAGGAGCTGTATCTAACGCGTTGGGCAAAGAATCGGTCGAGTCGGTCGGGGGCACTCTTTTCGTGACGCGGTGAGTGGGTGGGTGCCGTGACGGCTGGGTTCTTCGTTTGTGGAGTGGGCGTTAAGGTGACACACGTAACTTGTCAAAAAAAAAACGTCTACCAAAGAGAAGACAGAGCTGTATCTACGGTTGTGGGAAAGAGATGTCCCTTCGCCATTGACGTCATCCAGGTCCAGCGTTGTTCGAAAACCAGCGGCCTGCCATGCTGGATGTGCTCTTGACTGGTTTCGGAGCCCAACTGGGGTGATAACCTGGCTGCTGTAGGATTCTGCGCTTCAGAGTTTGAATTGGTTGATGGTCAGACTGGTTTGGTTTGGTGGTTGCGTTGGCTGTGTTGGTTGGTTGGTTGGTCTGTCGATAAGTTGTGGCTTGGTTGTTGGTTGGTTGGATGGATGCTCTTAACAATGGATGAGGTTGTGGAGGGGTGTTTGGTTGGATTGATTATACCAGATACCAGAAAACAGAAACACACCTGTCCACACATACACGTGCATGCACACAAATACACATGCACACACATACACGTGCACACACATACACATGCACACACACACACACAAAACACCACACATGCCAGATAACAGAGACAAAACCTGTTCGCTACATACACACATTTCACATGCACACACATACACATGCACACACACACACACGCAAACACACACATGCCAGCGTATACACAGAGGACACACCTGTCCACACATAACACACATACACGTGCACACACATACACATGCACACATCATACAACATGCACACACATACACATGCCACACACACACATACAATACACACATGCCAGATAACAGAGACACACCTGTCCCACACTATACACACAGTACACATGCACACACATTACACAGCACATACACACAAAAACACAACACATAATCCAGATATCGGAGGGACACACCTGTCATACAAATACGCACACACATACACACACGCACATACCAGATCAAACGAGAAGTCTGCTTAACACCTGTCCACACATACACTATCCCACATAACTCAGTTCACAACACACATACCAGATAACAGAGACACACCTGTCCACACATTACACACACACATACAACATACACACATACCAGATATCGAGGAGAGACACACCTGTCCACAAATGCACACACATACACCATTGCACATACACACACACTACACACACACAAACACACACCATACCAGATAACAGAGACCACCTGATCCACACATAGCACATCAACACGTGCATGCACACACATACCACATGCACTTACACGCACAAACACCACACATGCCAGATAAAACAGAGACACACCTGTCCAAAACATGCACACAAATGCGGATACAGAGACAACCACCTGTACGATGCCACATTAGATATCAAATTAATACATTTCATATGCACATTTCATATAAATTCCACATAAACACAGCAAAATATCACCCGTCATCTGACATATATTAACCCATTTTATATACGTATGTATGATTTCTTGTTTCTGTGTGTGTGACGCATCGCAATTGAGTGATCCTGGTTTGTGACCCCTGTGTGAAGCGCTACCCCCAAACCCCGCGCTGGCTCGCAGTGTTATAGCGCTCTTCTGAAATCTAATTAATTCGCTGTTTGGTTGCTGCATGGAGGCCTCGAGGAAAGCTGTAGGTCTGCGTGACAGTAACAGTCTCGCGGAGCTGTCGGAGAAGCTGTAGGTTGTACACAGTAACAGTCTCGCGGAGGCTGATCGAGAAGCGTAGCTGTTGTAACAGTAACAGTCTCGCGGATGTCGAGAAGCTGTAGGTTTTTGCTATCAGTAAACAGTCTCGTGGAAGCTGTCGAGAAGCTGTAGGTTGTACAAGTAACAGTCTCGCGGAGCTGTTCGAGAAGCTGTAAGTTAGGGATGTAGTAACAGTCTACGCGGGCAGCACGAAGCACGGGGCCTTGGGGGTGCGGGGGGCCAGTTCTGACTAGTTTAGCGAGACGCATGTGTCCCCATGCAGCGACGGAATAGCAAGGCATTTTGTCGGTTAAGAATACAACAGTGTGCATGTATGTTACACGTCCGGGGTAGGCCAAATTGCTTAAGGACTTTCCCCAACCGTTACAGGAGGGGCCTAAAACGAAAAAAAGCACGGGTGACTGAACCCAAGGGTCGAACCCCAAGGGTCGTTTTTTTTGGGGGGGGGGGGGGTCGAATGCCAAGACAGCTATTGCAAGCAAGACATGACGAGGGTAAAATCCAAAAATACCAAAATATATATGAGGCGCATGTACACTGTTTTGGGGGGTTTGTTGTTGGGTTTGTTATTTTTATGTACATTGCATTTGGGTTACGTGTTGTTTGAGGTTGTTGTTTAAGTTATTGGGTTTGTGGTTTTATGGTTGTGTTAAGGTATTGGGTTTTGGTTGTTTATGGTTGTTGTTTAATGTTGGTATTCGGAGGGGAGAGTTGTGTGTTTGATGGTTTGTCTTCAAGTGTGGTATGTTTTTGTTGTATTGTTTGTTGTTTATGGTATGTTGTTTAATGTTAGTAGTGTGGCGGTATTTGTGTTTATGGTTATTGTATTAATTGTTGGTATTGGGGTTTGTTGTTTATGGTTATTGTTTTCATGTTTGGTATTGGGGTTATGTTGTTTATCGTTGTTGGTTGTTTAATGTTGGATTATTGGGGTTTGTTGTTTGAGGTTTGTTGTATTTGATGTTGTATTTGGGGTTTGTTGTTTATGGTTGTTGTTTAATGTTTAGGTATTGGTTTTGTTGTTTTATGGTTGTTGTTTAATGTTGGTATTGGGTTTGTTGTTTATGGTTGTTGTTTGATGTTGGTATTTTTGAGGCTATGTTGTTTAATATGGTGTATTGGGGGTTTGGTTGTTGAGGTTGTTGTTTAAAGTTGTTGTTTGAGGTCAGCAAGCCCCTTTCGCCTTTTTGCTGCCTCCTGGACTGCAATATACATTTGATGCAGTACAACACACTGCGGGCGTGAGCAGTACAAACACGGTCAGCAAGCCTCTTTTGCCTTTTTGCTGCCTTCCTGGACTGCAATATACATTTGATTTGCAGTTGATAGCAGTAAGAGACAACACACGGTGAGCAGTACAAAACACGGTCAGCAAGCCTCTTTTGCCTTTTTGCTGTCCTCACCCCCCTGACTGCAATATACATTTGACGCAGTACAACACACGGTGAGCAGTACAAAACACGGTCAGCAAGCCCCTTTCGCCTTTTTGCTGCCTCCTGGACTGCAATATACATTTGACGCAGTACAACACACGGTGAGCAGTACAAAACACGGTCAGCAAGCCTCTTTTGCCTTTTTGCTGCCTCCTGGACTGCAATATACATTTGATGCAGTACAACACACGGTGAGCAGTACAAAACACGGTCAGCAAGCCCCTTTCGCCTTTTCGCTGCCAACTGGACTGCAATATACATTTGATGCAGTACAACACACGGTGATAGCAGTACAAAAAAACACGGTCAGCAAGCCTCTTTTGCCTTTTTGCTGCCTCCTGGACGCAATACGCATTTTTGATTAGGCAGTACAACACACGCGCGAGCAGTACAAGCTCCACTGCCATTTGAGCAATATCAGTATGCTCATCTGATAGGCGCTAAACAAACATACGTATACATTCTCTCAAACACACATGCATTTGAATTATCACTAATGCCTGTGATTGTTTTACACATGCATTTGGATTGTCTGATAGGCTACACAACATACACATAAATTCTCTCGGACACACATACACACATTACATTCGAAAATTACCACACATGCATTTAAAACGAGCACTCACGCATTTTTGAATGATCATACATGCTGCATTTGAATAATCACACATGCATTTAAATTATCACACATGCCTGCACATGCATGTGAATTATCATACATGCATTTTAATAATCATACATGCCTGCACATGCAAAAAATATTATCATACATGCATTTTAATTATCACAACGGCACACACATTTCATTTAAATTATCACACATGCCTGCACATTGCATTTGGAATTATCACACATGTCATTGAATAATCACACATGCATTTGAATTGTCAGCCACACGCATTTGAGAATTATCATACATGCATTTGAATTATTACAAATGCATTTGAATCGACTGATAGGCTATACAACATAAGCATATAAACTCTCGAACACACGTACACACATACATTTGGATTATCACACATGCATTTGAATTGTCACAGTTATAATTAATCACCACATGCATTTGAATCGTCTGATATTCTACACAACATACATATGCATTATCTCAACACACACATACATTTGAATTATCACACGTGCATTTGAATTATCACACATATGAATGATCACTCACACATATGAATGATCACTCACACTTATGAATTATCACACATGCATTTGAATTATCACTCACACATATGAATTATCACTCACACATATGAATTATCACACATGCATTTGAATTATCACACATGCATTTGAATATCACACATCATGCACACGATTGAATTATCACACATGCATTTGAATTATCACACATGCATTTGAATTATCACACATGCATTTGAATTATCACACATGCATTTGAATTATCACACATGCATTTGAATTATCACACATGCATTTGAATTGAGTCACACTGCATTGCATTGATGAATTATCACACATGCATTGTGAATTAATCACACATTGCATTTGAATTATAACACATGCATTTGAATTATCACATGCATTTGAATTATCACAAACATGCATCATTGAATTATCACAACACACATGCATTTGAATTATCACACATATGCATTTGAATGATTATCACACATGCATTTGAATTATCACACATGCATTTGGAATTATCACACATGCGTTCTAAGTGTCGAGACGCGATAGGCTATATACAAAACATACATAATTTGTTTATTCAAGGCGAAAAACAACGATTCAATAGTGTGATTAGTCGTGGGTCGGCACCTCCCGCCGACCTAAGGGCGCTTACTCCCTCGTTCCAAGAAGGAAAGGCTCCGCCACATCACATAATTAGGATCCTTCCAGTCTAGACTAGCAGTGTTTCATTTTTCGACGACGCGTTGCCAATTCCGTCGCCATTCCCCGTAGAATGCTACACCCCCCAGACCCCCCGATTTCGGGACGCGCTGCCCCCTGACCCCCCCAGGCTCCGCACTTAGCGCTCCGCCATCCGATGGGCTACGCAATAATCTGAAATCAGGCGGTTGAGTAGCCCAAGTAGCTACTCAACCCGGGGCTACAGAAATCTGAAATATAAAAACACTGAGACTGGTGCAGGGAGACCCACCCTTTAAGCTTTGGCCACAACAATACACACACACAACAATACACACACACACAAAATACACACACAAATACACACACACAAAATGCACACATGCATTTGACGAGGAGAAAACCTTGTGGTGGTGGTGGTGGTGGTGGTGCGCACACACACAGAGTCACAAACACACACACACAGTCACACACAGTCGCACACACACACACACAGTCAAACAGTCGCACACACAAACACCAGTCACAACACACAGTCGCACACACACACACAGTCGAAAACAGTTGCACACACACACACACAGTCGCACAGTCGCACACACACACACAGTCGCACACACACACACAGTCACACACATTCGCACACACAGTCACAGTCGCACACACACACACAAGTCACACACAGTCGCACACACAGTACACCAGTCGACACAACACGTCAGTCACACACAGTCGCACACAAACACACACACAGTCACACACAGTCGCACACAGCACACCACAGTCACACACGAACACACAGTCGCACACGGCACAGTCACACACAGACACACAGTCACACACAGTCACACACACACACAGTCGCACACAGTCGACACACACACAGTCACACACACACACAGTCACACACAGTCACTCACACAGTCACACACAGTCACACACACACACCACAGTCACACACAGTCGCACACACACACACAGTCACACACAGCAGTGCAGCACACAGTCCATCACGCACACACACACACAGTCACACACACACACACAGTCGACACACACACAGTCACACACAGTCGCACACACACACACACACACACAACAGTCACACACACACACACACAGTCACACACAGTCGCACACACACACACACAGTCACACACAGTCGCACACACAGTCACACACAGTCACACACACACACACACAGTCGCACAGTCGCACACACAGTCACACACAGTCGGCACACACACACACAGTCACACAATAAGTCGCAACACACACACACAGTCACACACAGTCGCACACACACACACACACAGTCACACACAGTCGCGACACACACACAACAGTCACACACAGTCGCACACACACACACACAGTCACACACACACACACAGTCACACACAGTCGCACACACACACACAGTCACACACAGTCCGCCACACGCAATACACACACACACAGTCGCACACACACACACACGTCGCACACACACACACAGTCACACACAGTCGCACACACACACAGTCGCACACACACACACAGTCACACACACGGCACACACACACACAGTCACACACACACACACAGTCACACAACACACACCACAGTCACACACAGTCACGGCACACACAGTCGCACACACACACACAGTCACACACAGTCGCACACACACACACAGTCGCACACACACACACAGTCACACACAGTCACACACACACACAGTCGCACACACACACACAGTCGCACACACACACAGTCACACACAGTCACACACACACAGCACACAGTCACACACTCACACACAGTCGCACACACACAGTCATACCTGTGCAGGATTCTGTCTCAAATGGACATGTGGTCTCTATGAAAGCATCAACACTGAAACTGAGTCTGGTGGTGGTGGTAGTTGTGGTAGTGGTGGTGGTGGTGGCAGTGGTGGTGGTGGTGGCAGTGGTGGTGGTGGTCGTGGTGGTGGTGGTGCACAGTCACCACAGTCGCACCTGTGCAGGATTCTGTCTCAAGTGGGGTCGTGGCCAACGCATTGGGACTTGGCTCCAAAGATGACGGCATGTGGACAGGCTCTGGGCGCTGAGTGCTCACTGCTCCTAGTAGGGTCCGGCCTGACACTATCTGTTATTGGTGGTGGTGGTGGTGGTGGTGGTGGATGTGTTTCATTTGTGTTTGTGTATTGTCCTTACTTACTTGTTTGTGTATTGTGCTTACTTGTGCTCACTGCACGTCACAGGATCCAGCCTGGCACTACATGTTATTGGTGGTGGTGGTGGTGGTGGTGGTGGCGGTGTGTGTTTGTGTATCGTGTGCATGTGCATGAGTGTGTTGGAGTTGTGGCCAAAGCAATATATGGATTGGGTCCAAAGGGGACGGCATGTGAACACACTCTGGGCGCTGAGTGCTTACTGCTCCTATTAGGGTCCGGCCTGACACTATCTGTTATTGGTGGTGGTGGTGGTCGGTGGTGCTGGTGTGTGTTAGCGTTTCTGTTTGTGTATTGTGTGCGTGTGTATGAGTGTGTTGGAGCTGTGGCCAAATCAGTATATGGATTTGGCAAGAGTCCAAAGAGGAGGACATGTAGAGAGGCTCTGGGCGCTGAGTGCTCACTGCTCCTAGTAGGGTCCGGCATGACACTATCTGTTTTTGGTGATGGTGGTGGTACTGGTGTGTGTTTGTGTATTGTGTGCATGTGCATTTGCGTGTTGGATTTGTTGCCTAAGCGTTAAATGGATTGGGCAAAAGTCCACAGAGGAGGGTATATGGACAGGCTCTGGGAGCTGAGTGCTTACTGCTCCTAACTGGTTCCGGCCTGACACTTAGAGTTATTGGTGGTGGTGGTGGTGGTGGTGGTGGTGGTGGTGGTACTGGTGTGTGTTTGTGTTTGTGTGCATGCACATGTTCATGAGTGTGTTGGATTTGTGGCCAAAGCATTATATGGATTTGGCAAGAGTCCAAGGGGGGGGACATGTGAACACACTCTGGGCGCTGGGTGCTTACTGCTCCTATCAGGGTACGGCCTGACACTATCTGTTATTGGTGGTGGTGGTGGTGGTTAGCAGGTGGTGCTGGTGCTGGTGCTGGTGCTGGTGTGTGTTTGCGTTTGTGTGCATGTGCATGAGTGTGTTGGATCTGTGGCCAACGCATTCAATGGATTTGGCAAGAGTTCACAGAGGGGGACATGTGAACACACTCTGGATGCTGGTTCCTTACTGCTCCTAGTACGGTACGGCCTGACACTATCTGTTATTGGTGGTGGTGGAGGTGGTAATGGTGGTGGTGGTACTGGTGTGTGTTTGTGTATTGTGTGCATGTGCATGTGCGTGTTGGATTTGTTGCCTAAGCGTTAAATGGATTGGGCAAGAGTCCACAGAGGAGGGTATATGGACAGGCTCTGGGAGCTGAGTGCTTACTGCTCATAACTGGTTCCAGCCTGACACTATCAGTTATTGGTGGTGGTGGTGGTGGTGGTGGTGGTGGTGGTGTGTGTTTGCGTTTGTGCTTGTGTATTGTCCTTACTAACTTAAGCTCACTGCACCTAGTAGGGTTTCGGCCTGTCACTATCTGTTGTTGGTGGTGGTAGTACTGGTGTGTGTTTGCGTTTCTGTTTGTGTATTGTCCTTACTTACTCGTTTGGGTATTGTCCTTACTTACTCGTTTGGGTATTGTGCTTCCTTGTGCTCACTGCACGTAACAGGGTCCGGCCTGGCACTATCTGTTATCAGTGGTTCTGGTGGTGGTGGTGGTGGTGGTGGTACTGGTGTGTGTTTTGTGTGCATGTGCATGAGTGAGTGACAAACAAACGTTTTACTGACGGAAAGGAAGCCCGAGTCAGCCTCGTTGTTTTGGAGCAGAGTGCTGAAGTAAAGAGCTTTGGATGGTCTACAAGATATGCAGCAAACTTGCAGTCACATAGTTGAGAATGATAGGGACAAAAACAAAACTGGCTTCCGGCCAAAGCCCCAATCAGTATTGGGGCCGAATATCAAGAGCCTAGCCATAAGCGCAAATGTAGCTGAACTTTAACTGGACCAGGCTAGACAAATAGTGTACTTTATGCGGGTGTCGGGTCGATGGAGGAGTGTTTCACTGCCTGAGACCCCTTAGGCCCCACACCGTTCTTTCTCATGAGACTCCTCTGACTGGCCTCTGACTGATGTTATTTATGAACTACACCTGAACTACACTTAGTAAAAAATGTGCATGCAGCTGAAACTCACTAGTTGCAGCTGAGTTGCAGCTTACCTATTGTTACCGGAGTTACTTTGTGAGTGTGCGTGGGGTGGGTGGGGGGGAGTTGTTCTAGGGTGGCGGTGGCGGTGGTGGTGGGGCAGGGGTCGCTTATACACTTATACATAAGCCAAACCAAGTTTTAAGATGACTAACTGATAGAGCTCGACGCGAGGGTCAGTATGCACCTAACTTTCATTACATAAGTATTATTGGTGAGGAAGATATTGGCTTTTTAAGCCAATGGGGGGGGGGGGGGGGGGGGGGCAAGGGCAAAAAAAGCTTCATAGCGTGTGTGTCCAAAAAATACTTCTTGATGGCCCCCTGAATTTAATCATTTAAATTTAATTATCCCAAATGTGATGGTAATTTAATTAATTTAATCAATTTAATCATTATCCCAAATGTGATGGTAATTTAATCAATTTAATCAATTTTAATCAATTTAATCATTATCCCAAATGGGATGGTAATTTAATCAATTTAATCAATTTAATCATTATCCCAAATGGGATGGTAATTTAATCAATTTAATCAATTTAATCATTATCCCAAATGGGATGGTTATTTAATCAATTTAATCAATTGAATCATTATCCCAAATGGGATGGTTATTTAATCAATTTAATCAATTTAATCATGGTAATTTAATTGTGCGATTCTCAACACATATTTAAAGAAAGGTGTATAAGTTATTTTCATCCTCCAAGGAATCAGGATTCGTGACCAGCCTCATGCTGGAGTCTTTATCAACCGTCTCAGGTTCATTTTTAATTTCTCAGAAAGCAAATTTCTATCCTCAGAATATAAAGGTCATTCTAACATGAAATGCATTTTGTCTCCTACCATATGTACGTGTATGTGTATTTGTGAGAGTGTGTGTGTGTGCATTTGTGCCTGTGTACTGCAATACAAAGTACAGATCCTGACCTGCAACACCTCTGGTGTACCTGCAAAACCTGCCAGTACCCACCCACCCACCCATCCACACACACACACACGCTGCAGTACTAAGTACAGATCCTGTCCTGCAACACCTCGGGTGTACCTGCAAAACCTGCCAATACCCACCGAACCAACCAAGCCCACGCTGCAGTACAAAGTACAGATCCTGACCTACAACACCTACCAGTACCCACCCAACCAACCTAGCCCACGCTGCAGTACAAAGTACAGATCCTGACCTGCAACACCTGCCAGTACCCACCCAACCAACCAAGCCCACACTGCAGTACAAAGTACAGATCCTGACCTGCAACACCTCTGGTGTACTCTCTTGTCCATGCCTAACCTCACACTCAAAGTGCTTTGGGAGCTGCCCGACTTTCAGGTGGTCGAGGCTGTATAGAGGGGAACACAAAGAAAAGTCAGGCTGAGGTGTGGGGGAGGACTAGTATTGTGGTGTGTGGTGAGTGGTGTGTGGTGTGTGGTGAGTGGTGAGTGGTGTGTGGTGTGTGGTGAGTGGTGCGTAGTATGTCATGGTGTTGTGCGGAGGAGGTGAGTGTGGCCGTTTTTGCAGGTGTAGAATAAATGAGCATATGGTCGTGCATGTAGAAAGGAGGGTGAAGTGTAGGGGAGGATACACGTATCGTGGGTGTAGATCGGAGCAAATGTTCGTGGGTGAATAAAGCATACAAACTTTGGGGGGTCAAGGCTGCATAGAGGGGAGCACAAAGAACAGTCAGACTGAGGTGTGGGGGAGGACTGGTAATGTGGTGTGTGGTGTTGTGAGGTGTGGGGGAGAATTAGGAATGTGGAGTGTGGTGAGCGGTGAGTGGTGAGTGGTGTGTGGTGTGTGGTGTTGTGAGGTGTGGGGGAGAATTAGGAATGTGGGGTGTGGTGAGTGGTGAGTGGTGAGTGGTGAGTGGTGAGTGGTGTGTGGTGTGTAGTGTGTGGTGTTGTGAGGTGTGGGGGAGGATTAGGAATGTGGAGTGTGGTGAGTGGTGAGTGGTGTGTGGTGTGTGGTGTGTGGTGTTGTGGGGGAGGATTAGGAATGTGGAGTGTGGTGAGTGGTGAGTGGTGAGTGGTGTGTGGTGTGTGGTGTGTGGTGTTGTGAGGTGCGGGGGAGAATTAGGAATGTGGAGTGTGGTGAGTGGTGAATGGTGTGTGGTGTGTGGTGTGTGGTGTTGTGAGGTGTGGGGGAGAATTAGGAATGTGGAGTGTGGTGAGTGGTGAATGGTGTGTGGTGTGTGGTGTTGTGAGGTGTGGGGGAGAATTAGGAATGTGGAGTGTGGTGAGTGGTGTGTGGTGCTGTGAGGTGTGGGGGGGGATTAGAAATGTGGAGTGTGGTGAGTGGTGAGTGGTGTGTGGTATTGTGAGGTGTGGGGGAGGACTAGAAATGTGGTGTGTGATGAGTGGTGTGTGTTGTGTGGTGTTGTGAGGTGTGGGGGAGGAATAGGAATGTGGTGCGTGGTGTGTGGTGCGTAGTATGGTGTGGTCCATCTACAATGTTTGTATACACCTTGGCCCCTTGTAAGCATGCATGGGGACGCCTTGTCTGGTCATGATTCTCATGGAGCTTGGTAATGCTGCTGATGTTTGAAACTCCATGTGCAATATTAGAACACACCTTAGCCCCTTGTAAGCATGCATGGGAGCGACTTGTTCGATCATGATTATCATGTATCTTTGAAAGCGTATGCTGCTTGTTTGTGACTCCATCTACAATATTATTACACACCTTGGCCCATTGTAAGCATGCGTGGGGACGACTTGTTTGATCATGATTCACAAATACCTTTGAAATGCGTATGCTGCTTGTATGCGACTCCATGTGCAATATTATTACACACCCTGGCCCCTTATAAGCATGCGTGGGGATGAATTGTTTGATCATGATTATCAAATGCATACATACAAATACATACAAATACATACAAATACATACATAATACATCCAAGATACATACAAATACATACATAATACATGTATAATACATAATCAATACATACATAATACATACATAATGCATACATAATATATATAACGAATACATACATAATACATACATAACACATGTATAATACATAATCAATACATACATAATACATACATAATACATACATAATATATATAACGAATACATACATAATACATACATAATACATACATAATACATGTATAATACATAATCAATACATACATAATACATACATAATGCATACATAATACATACATAATATATATAACGAATACATACATAATACATACATAATACATACATAATACATGTATAATACATAATCAATACATACATAATACATACATAATACATACATAATACATACATAATATATATAACGAATACATACATAATACATACATAATACATACATAATACATGTATAATACATAATCAATACATACATGATACATACATAATACATACATAATACATACATAATATATATAACGAATACATACATAATACATACATAATACATACATAATACATGTATAATACATAATCAATACATACATAATACATACATAATACATACATAATACATACATAATATATATAACGAATACATACATAATACATACATAATACATGTATAATACATACATAATACATGTATAATACATAATCAATACATACATAATACATACATAATACATACATAATACAAACATAATATATATAACGAATACATACATAATACATACATAATACATACATAATACATACATAATACATGTATTATACATAATCAATACATACATGATACATACATAATACATACATAATACATACATAATAAATATAACGAATACATACATAACACATACATAATACATACATAATATATATAGCGAATACATACATAATACATACATAATACATGTATAATACATAATCAATACATACATAATACATACATAATACATACATAATATATATAACGAATACATACATAATACATACATAATACATGTATAATACATAATCAATACATACATAATACATACATAATACATACATAATATATATAACGAATACATACATAAAACATACATAATAAATACATAATACATACTCAATACATACATAATATATATAACGAATACATACATAATACATACATAATACATACATAATATATATAACGAATACATACATAATACATACATAATACATAATCAATACATACATAATACATACATAATACATACATAATACATAAATAATAGATATAACGAATACATACATAATACATACATAATACATGTATTATACATAATCAATACATACATAATACATACATAATACATACATAATAGATATAACGAATACATACATAATACATACATAATACATGTATTATACATAATCAATACATACATAATACATACATAATACATGTATTATACATAATTAATACATACATAATACATACATAATACATGCATAATATATATAACGAATACATACATAATACATACATAATACATGTATAATACATAATCAATACATACATAATACATACATAATACATACATAATACATACATAATATATATAACGAATACATACATAATACATACATAATACATACATAATACATACATAATACATACATAATACATGTATTATACATAATCAATACATACATAATACATACATAATACATACATAATATATATAACGAATACATACATAATACATGTATTATACATAATCAATACATACATAATACATACATAATACATACATAATACATACAAATAAATACACAATACATACATTATACCGTATGCTCATACCCTGGCCCCTTGTAAGCAGGTGTGAGAGCGATTTGTTCAATGATGGTTCTCACGGATCTTGGAAATGCTTCTGATAATTGTTTGCGACTCGATGTACAACATTATTACATACCTTGGCCCCTTGTAAGCATGTGTGAGAGCGACATGGAGATCAGTCTCTAAGTCCTTGCGGTATCTCTTCAAGTACCGCGCAACCCTGCTGCTGGCGAGCTCCTGGTCCTGCATTTCCTCAGACCTTGATTTAATGATATAGTCGCCGACACCATACCGCCAGCTTGACAGCTCTTCGTTTGGGATGATACTTGTGGTGCTAGTGTCAGTCCAGCTAGCTTGCTTGGGTGATGGTGATGAGGGGGCCTTGGGAGGTGACCTGCTTTTCAAGGATGGAAGGGGGTAAGAGGAGGGGGAGGTAGGTGTGGTGTTTATGTCTTGGGTGGTGCTTGTGGTGATAGGGTCAGCCCAGCTAGCTTACTTCGGTAGTGGTGGTGAGGGGGCCTTGGTAGGAGACCTGCTTTTCAAGGATGGAAGGGGGGGAGGGGAGGAGGAAGGGGCTGGCGGGGGAAGTAGGTGTGGTGTTTATGTATTGGGTGGTGCTTGTGGTGATAGGGTCAGCCCAGCTAGCTTACTTTGGTAGTGGTGATGAGGGGGCCTTGGTAGGAGACCTGATTTTCAAGAATGGAATGGCAGAGGGAAGGGGGAGGTAGGTGGGGTGCTTATGTCTTTGGTAGTTCTGTTGGTGGTAGTGTCAGTCCAGATATAATGGTGGGTGCATGTCATGACTCATGAGGGGGTCTTGGCAAGAGACCTGTGTCTCAAGAATGTAAGAGGGGAAGGGGGGTAGGTAGTCCTTATATTTTGAGCAATGTTTTAGTGGTGTTCTATTTTGAGCAGTGTTTTAGTGGTGTATATTTTGAGCAGTATTTTAAAGGTATTTATATTTTGAGCAGTGTTTTAGTGGTGTATATTTTGAGCAGTGTTTTAGTGGTGTATATTTTGAGCAGTGTTTTAGTGGTGATTATATTTTGAGCAGTGTTTTAGTGGTATTTATATTTTGAGCAGTCTTTTAGTGGTATTTATATTTTGAGCAGTGTTTTAGTGGTGTATATTTTGAGCAGTGTTTTAGTGGTGTATATTTTGAGCAGTGTTTTAGTGGTGATTATATTTTGAGCAGTGTTTTAGTGGTGTATATTTTGAGCAGTCTTTTAGTGGTATTTATATTTTGAGCAGTGTTTTAGTGGTATTTATATTTTGAGCAGTGTTTTAGTGGTGTATATTTTGAGCAGTCTTTTAGTGGTATTTGTATTTTGAGCAGTGTTTATTGCCATGTAGGCAAGGTAAAGTTAATTTCTCTCCGTGGGTGCGCTGCCCCCCTTCATGTTGGAAGGCTTTATGCAGTGCTACTTCTCATTTCCATGTAACCAAGGTCACCAAAGTTAATTTCTTGCTGCGATTGCACTGCCCCCCTTCATGTTGGAAGGCTTTATGCAGTGCTACTTCTCATTGCCATGTAACCAAGGTCACCAAAAATAATTTCTCTCTGTGAGTGCGCTGCCCCCCCTCCATCTTGGAAGGCTTTAAGCGGTGCTACTTCTCATTGCCATGTAACCAAGGTCACCAAAATTAATTTCTCACTGTGAGTGCGCTGCCCCCCCTCCATCTTGGAAGGCTTTAAGCGGTGCTACTTCTCATAGCCATGTAACCAAGGTCACCAAAATTAATTTCTCACTGTGAGTGCGCTGCCCCCCCTCCATCTTGGAAGGCTTTAAGCGACGCTACTTCTCATTGCCATGTAACCAAGGTCACCAAAATTAATTTCTCACTGTGAGTGCGCTGCCCCCCCTCCATCTTGGAAGGCTTTAAGCGGTGCTACTTCTCATTGCCATGTAACCAAGGTCACTAAATTTAATTTCTCACCGTGGTTTTCCCTTGTCAGGGTGGAGGGATGACACTCCCCTCTCTATGTTTGTGTTGTACTGCCTCCTCAAATCCTCGTCTGACAGTACCTCATATGCCTTGAACAGTTTGATGAATGCTTCCGGGTCATCCACCGTGCCTAGGAGAAATTTTGAATTTTGAATTTTGAATTTTGAATTTTGAATTTTGAATTTTGAATTTCGAAATTTGTTACGCCTTGCCATGGGGCGTGAGGTTTAAGAAACTTTCCCGTTCACTTGCACTGGGGAATGGTTACTGTGGGGTTTGCTTTCGCAGACTGCTACTGCGCCAGAGATCGGACTACCACACGACAACATTGGGAACATATTTGTGCCTGTATATGTTTGTGCATGTTTTTGTGATTGAGTGGACATGCGTCTGTGTGTGTGTGTGCTTGTGTATGTGTATGTGTGTGTGTGAGTGGACACGACTGTGTGTGTGTGTGTGTGTGTGTGTGTGTGTGTGTGTGTTTGTGTGCGGATGTGTGCTTGTATATGTGTATGTGTGCTTGTGTGTGTGAGTGGACAAGCGTCTGTGTGTGTGTGCTTGTGAATGTGTGTTTTTGTGTGTGAGTGGACATGCGCCTGTGTGTGTGTGCTTATGTATGTGTGTTTGTGTGTGTGTGTGTGGGCATGCGTCTGTGTGTGTGTGTGTGTGTGTGTGCGGATGTGTGCTTGTATATGCGTATGTGTGTTTGTGTGTGTGAGTGGACATGCGCCTGTGTGTGTGTGCTTGTGTATGTGTGTTAGTGTGTGTGAGTGGACACGACTGTGTGTGTGTGTGTGTGTGTGTGTGTGTGTGTGTGTGTGTGTGTGTGTGTGTGTGCGGATGTGTGCTTGTATATGTGTATGTGTGTTTGTGTGTGTGGGTGGACATGCGTCTGTGTGTGTGCGGATGTGTATGTTTGCATGTGTCTACGTATGTTTGTGTATGTTTGTGTATGTTTGTGTTTTGCAGACCGCAACTTCTTACCACCTCCTCCACCATAACCACCACCACATTCACCGCCACAACCATGACCATCACCATCACCACCACCACATTTACCACCACAAACACCACCACCACCACTAACGGACCGACTGACCGACCGACCGACCAAACCGACCGACCGGCTGACCGACCGACCGACCGACCAACCGACCGACCGACCGTCCAACCAACCAACCAACCAACCAACCAACCAACCAACCAACCAACCAACCAACCAACCAACCAACCAACCAACGACACACCTGCTTGGATGTCATATATACACCACCAACACCAGCAACCAACACCCACCACCACCAACCAACCAACAAACAAACCACCAACAACAACAACAACTACCCAACGACACACCTGCTTGTATATCATATATACAGCACCACCACCACCAACAACAACAACCAACCAACCAACCAACCAACCAACCAACCAACCAACCAACAACAACAACCAACAAACAAACCACCACCAGCATCACCCAACCATCCAACAACACACCTGCTTGGATATCAGGGTGAAGAAGCATAGCCTTTGACCTGAATTCCCTTTTCATATCACCAACCCACACCACTCACCACCAACAACAACAACAAAAACCAACCAACCAACCAACACCAACGACACACCTGCTTGGATATCAGGGTGGAGAAGCAAAGCTGTGGACCTGAACGCCCTTTTGATCTCTTCTTTCGAGGCCTTCGAGTCCACACCGAGCACAGCGTACAGACACTGCTGTGTTGAATTCCTGGCCCTTTTGATATCACCAATCCACATCACCCACCGCCAACGACAACAACCAACCACTACCACCACCATCACCACCAACCACCCAACTACACACCTGCTTGGATGTCAGGGTGGAGAAGCAAAGCCTTTGACCTGAATGCCCTTTTGATCTCTTCTTTGGAGGCCTTCGAGTCCACACCGAGCACAGCGTACAGACACTGCTGTGTTGAATTCCTAGATTGAGGAGGCTGGCCAGAGATACCACGAACACCCACGAGGAGGAATGGTGCCGGATGACAGCTAGGGTATGTGGGACAGCTGTCCTGTATTTCCAGATGTAATGGAAATTGACCTAGGCATGAGGAAGCTGGCAATCTGGTTCGGAAGAGGGGGAGCAGTCGTAGGGCTAGGCCTCCTTGCTGCCTCAGTGCCCCAACTGGCATCCTAGCTGGCAGTTAAGAGTCGGTTGTACAGCTGTCAGATGATGTTTCAAGGAGGGGAGGTACCTAGTAGCCTTCCTCCTGTATCGCAGTGACCTGTACAGAACTGTCCTCTGCTGCAGTGAGCTATACTGTACCGTCTGATGTACTGCAGTGAGCTATACTGTACCGTATTGTGTACTGCAGTGAGCTATACTGTACGTTTAATGTACTGCAGTGAGCTGTACTGTTATGTATCCTGTACAGAAGGTATTTATATTGTACTGTATACTGCACTGCAGTGAGCTAACCTAGCACTGCAGTACATACTCTCACACCCCCTAGTGGAGTGGCATAAACCCCAAAGGAGCTAAGCACAAACACGCACACCAATGCAGATGCATAAGCATGTGAATGTTCTTGTGAATGTGAACGCGTATGGGATTATTATGAGGATAGGCTTCTGATAAAATAAACTGGTGTAGCTCAGTGGCTGGCTAAGGGAGCTGCCTAGAAGCTACTTGTCGTAGCAAAAAAATGCTCGTCGTAGCAAGTCTAGAACTGCTGTAATATTGGGGTTCAGCTCAGTGGCTGGCTCAAGGAGCTGCCTAGAAGCTGCTTGTCATAGCAAGTCCAGAACTTCTGTAATATGTGGGTGTAGCTCAGTGGCTAGCTCAGGGAGCTGCCTAGAAGCTGCCAAGAAGAGCCGAAAGGAAAAGCCCTCCCATCTAGTGGAACAGTGCTGGGGAGCTGCCTAGAAGCTGCTAAGAAAAGCCGAAAAGAAAAGCCCTTGCATCTAGTGGAACAGTGCTGGGGAGCTGCCTAGAAGCTGCTAAGAAAAGCCGAAAAGAAAAGCCCTCGCATCTAGTGGAGCAGTGCTAAAGCAGCTCAAAGCTTAAGGGAACAGTGTGTAGTAAAAAATGAGAATTGTTAAGCCTTGCCACAGGGTATGAGATTGAAGGAACCTTCCCGTTCGCTTGCACTGGGGAAGGGCTATTGTGTGGTTTTCTTTCGCAGACTGCTACTGCGTCTGAGCTCGGACTATCGTGCAACAGCCTGGCAGAAAGTGTGGGTTCTTCATAAGTCTGAAATGGTGGATGCTGAGCAGCACTCAAAGAGTGTGATTTACTAGTTTTTGATCAGCACCATGTGTTAATGATTTAATCAATCAGCACTGAATGTGCTTCATGTTATTGATCGGCAATTAGTGTGCATGAATTTATTGATCAGCAATTTATTGAGTGGACTCCATTCAGTTACTTCACCAGAAATGGGAGAGCTTACTTAAGGCAGGAGTTTGATATCTCCTGCAATCAATCCTGTTCTGGCCTGTTCTCTGAAAAATCCTGACCCTATACCCTGAGTACAGGAAACGTAGCTAGAAGCTGAATGGCTGCCAGGCCAGGAGGATAAGTGCTGGAAAAGTCTGAGAGTGGCTGATCGGGTCTAAGCTGGGTTAGGGTTGTTTCAAGTGCAGCGTGCGCATGCATGCAGGTCCTGGGCGCTGGTCCCAGGTCAGAAGCGATCGGGAAAGGTTGGGGGTGATGAAGCAACAAGGAATCGCTAGGGGGAGAAGCGCCTATCGTACATAGCTGCGGGTCTAGAAGGACGTGGTCGCATGGGGTCCACTTGGCAGGCTTCGCACGCTGGCTCCGGTCCCCGGGTCCGGTAGTCGGTGATGCGGTGACGAGCAGAGCTATGCCAGTTGGCGTGGGCTACAGTCAGTGGATCCAGGCTGGAAAATCGGGAAATTTACTTTGAGGAGAAGCCCACTGAACAAGTCTTACGCGCGTCGAAAGCGACGTAGACAAGTCGTATGCGCCGCAAGCGGCGCGGGAAATTAGCGGAGAGTGTTGGCTATCGGAGCGACAGGTGGCAACGGAATCATGCGCAGCGGACCGAAGCCAGGGTTTACGATAAGGGCAGGGGCAGGGTTACATCGGGAGGTTACATCGGGAGGTTACATCGCCATCGCGACGCTCGCTACAGACAGACAACCGGGCAAAGGGGTGACTCTGGGGGTTCCCGTCCCCCAGAAAGTAGGGCCACGCCAAAACACACACGAAAACGCACACGAAAAATTCCAGGAGGCTGAAAAAGCAACGAGTATCGGAACAAGTTATGAAGGTATATATATGTATATACAAACTTGTAAGTTTCCTTGCCTCGGATTTCTTGGTGAATAAAATCGATATGTTCTGGTAGACTGCCTTCTGATACCTTATTCCCGAAGAACCCGGGACCAAGTCTCCTTAAAATCATGGGACCCAGGTTCCTCCACCTGCACCCCAGCTTCCAAAACATGCCCTTAGAGCCCGCCAGCCAGCTAGTGGCTGGGACCGCCTGCCAGCTAGTGCACTGTTGCAGTAGGACCTGTTGGATCTCCAACTGCCGCCTATCTTATAGACTGCAAGCTAGACTTGCTCTTATCTTACCCTTGCAACTACAAAGGAGCATCTACCGAGATCCTGCAGCCCCTGTGTATGCAGACTACAAAATAAATGGGGTTATTCGATTTACTTACAGACATTACCCGGCACGTATCTTGGGGTCTCTAGGCTTAGCGGGTTTATTTTTTATTACGTGGTTAACGTAGATGGGCCCCAAAAGCTTATGCACGTTGGCACGCATAGTACCTTGGCGAGAGGGGGTGCTGAGCGGGGGCTCGGCAGTGCCCCCGTGCCCCCATCATTCGTTTCTTATTTTTCGAGGAGGATTTTCGATCATAGCCAGGAGAGAGAGTGGGACAAGATGACCTTACAGATCTCGGACAGTGCTGCTGCTGACGTGGACTCTGACCTATGTGCGTTGCACAACAGCCCTCCTAGACATTGAAATTGAAATTGAAATTGTTACATCTGTGTAATACATTCACTCACAGGACGTGAAGTTAAGGACACCATAGCTTAAGCCGGAGTACCCTCCAAGTAAGGCAAGTAGCTAGGGCTAGGGTGACAGGGTGCCAGCTGAGGAGCGGTACACAATGCTACCACAATGAAACATTTAGAGCTGTAACATCATCAGCCCAGCAGCCGCACCAACAACGGTGCTCGAATTCATTTTTGATCTTACTCATAAAATGAACGTTATTTTGAAGATGTTACGTGCTGTAATAGAGTATCTCGATACCAGTATCTGAAAGAGGCCAAGCTGCTCTCGTAGTACGATGCTGGAAGCTATACCGATAGTATGGTAGAATATCCAGCTCTACATAGGATGGCGTGAGTCATCCTATGGTAGACCCTACCGATCGTACTGTAGGGTGTCCAGCAATACACGGGATGACATGGGACACTCCTCCATACCGTACATGCTGGAGAATGGCTACTGTGTTGGGGTTATTGGGTTTCGCAGACCGCAACTGCGCCTGAGCTTGGACTACCGCGCGACAGCACTGAGGGAAGACCTGTATCTCTTCCAGGGGGCAAGTCTGACATTAATGAACCTGGACAGGGCTCGAACCGCAGACCCGTCTGAGCGATGCAGGGTATACCTGGCCTGACCTCGGCCACCATGAAATTACTGAGGGCTTCATGGCGCTGCAAGTACCCGAAAAAAAATTGTGACAATATCCACTCTCTCTCGATTAATGACTGAAGATTGCTCGAAAGATTGTGTGTTTAAATTACAAATGTTTTACCGTGGCGGAAGCTGTCCAGTGTTGACACACGCAACTGCTACAGTGACCAGTTTTACCACACGCAAAGTCCAAATGTGCGTGAAAACCTGTGAAAACCAGGGGAAACACGCACATCTCAGTTACACAATTACAGTGCGCGTGAAAATAAGTTGCCACCCTTCTGGAGTTTGCGTGCTTTTTTTATTTTGTTACGCAAACACGTACGTCTTTAAATACACCTTTCCTTACCCATCCACACACCTGCGGACCTGCAAACTGCGAACCTGATGCTTGCGAACATGCCAAGTGCGCATGTGCTAACCTTCGAGCTGCGCAATTGATAACCTGTGCACATCCGAGCTCGGGATCTGCCCAACTCAGTTGCTATTAATAGCTATATAACTGCCCATCGTTCGTTCTGCAGACCTGCGAAGCTGCAGACGTAACTAGCTCCCTCCCAACGTGGGTAACAGCGCCCTTCGCTCTCTCGGAGCTTCGACCTCCGCAGCTTCGACCTTCGTGCTTCGAGCTAGGGAGCAGCGAAGGTGCGAACTTGGTAGCAAGATATTTCCAGGCCATTCCCGAGGCCCGCCTCATTATGGAACGTTGTGTTTTTACTCAGTCGTGTCCAAGTCTTGGTCATGTCACTGCAGTCTCAAGTTAGTCAGTCAGTCTCAAGAGTATTGGGACGTCCTACCGAGTTCCAGTTTACCGTCTGTCACTAAGCAACTCGAATCGAGTGGACGCGTAGTTTCCGATCGGTGCGTAGTCACATATCGTCCTCCTAGAGTTGGAACCAGAGGCAGCCCCTTGAAGAGGGGGCTCCGCCAACAAAAGCAGCACGTTGCCCACATTATTTACAGTCCATATGAAATGCTGAAAAAGCCACATGAAGAGCTACTGTAGCTCACTGTTTCTTTTGGGTACTACGCGTAGCTTCTAGGCAGTTCCCTTTCCCTGTCCTTGAGCCAAACCTGAAGCTAGCTGGTGCATCTGAAAGCTGATGTGACAAGCATTCCAAAGCAGCCTCAAGCATCGGGATTGGCCCAGTGAGTGGTTAGCTATTGGATCTGTTTGGAAGCTGCCATGAGTAGCCCCAAAATAAAATAGTGGAGCCCCAAAATGAAACAGTGGAGCCCCAAAATGAAACAGTGGAGCTACATTTTTACTAGGGATGTCAATATCATACTGGTCCCCATGATTATTGGGCGATATCTTATTTGATGTATTGATATCGTACGATACATTGATATACTGTGCCATATGATATTGATATACTGATGATACTGATGATATTCATATGATATCGTACTCGCATTTGGTCAAATTCATATGATATGCCGGTCCCTACTCCCTAGTCAAGAGACAATGTGCTGACGTGCCAAGCTTCGTCTCGGTCGGACGGACAAATGGTTAACCCTGGGGGGTCCCGACCGCCAGAAGGAGGGGCTCCGCCATAAAGGTTTTAGGGTTTGTGTAATAGTGTGCAGTGCTAGCCGTCCGCCAAAAAGGTTTTAGGGTTTGTGTAATAGTGTGCAGTGCTAGCCGTCCGCCAAAAAGGTTTTAGGGTTTGTGTAATAGTGTGCAGTGCTAGCCGTCCGCCAAAAAGGTTTTAGGGTTTGTGTAATAGTGTGCAGTGCTAGCCGTCCGCCAAAAAGGTTTTAGGGTTTGTGTAATAGTGTGCAGTGCTAGCCGTCCGCCAAAAAGGTTTTAGGGTTTGTGTAATAGTGTGCAGTGCTAGCCGTCCGCCAAAAAGGTTTTAGGGTTTGTGTAATAGTGTGCAGTGCTAGCCGTCCGCCAAAAAGGTTTTAGGGTTTGTGTAATAGTGTGCAGTGCTAGCCGTCCGCCAAAAAAGGTTTTAGGGTTTGTGTAATAGTGTGCAGTGCTAGCCGTCCGCCAAAAAGGTTTTAGGGTTTGTGTAATAGTGTGCAGTGCTAGCCGTCCGCCAAAAAGGTTTTAGGGTTTGTGTAATAGTGTGCAGTGCTAGCCGTCCGCCAAAAAGGTTTTAGGGTTTGTGTAATAGTGTGCAGTGCTAGCCGTCCGCCAAAAAGGTTTTAGGGTTTGTGTAATAGTGTGCAGTGCTAGCCGTCCGCCAAAAAGGTTTTAGGGTTTGTGTAATAGTGTGCAGTGCTAGCCGTCCGCCAAAAAGGTTTTAGGGTTTGTGTAATAGTGTGCAGTGCTAGCCGTCCGCCAAAAAGGTTTTAGGGTTTGTGTAATAGTGTGCAGTGCTAGCCGTCCGCCAAAAAGGTTTTAGGGTTTGTGTAATAGTGTGCAGTGCTAGCCGTCCGCCAAAAAGGTTTTAGGGTTTGTGTAATAGTGTGCAGTGCTAGCCGTCCGCCAAAAAGGTTTTAGGGTTTGTGTAATAGTGTGCAGTGCTAGCCGTCCGCCAAAAAGGTTTTAGGGTTTGTGTAATAGTGTGCAGTGCTAGCCGTCCGCCAAAAAGGTTTTAGGGTTTGTGTAATAGTGTGCAGTGCTAGCCGTCCGCCAAAAAGGTTTTAGGGTTTGTGTAATAGTGTGCAGTGCTAGCCGTCCGCCAAAAAGGTTTTAGGGTTTGTGTAATAGTGTGCAGTGCTAGCCGTCCGCCAAAAAGGTTTTAGGGTTTGTGTAATAGTGTGCAGTGCTAGCCGTCCGCCAAAAAGGTTTTAGGGTTTGTGTAATAGTGTGCAGTGCTAGCCGTCCGCCAAAAAAGGTTTTAGGGTTTGTGTAATAGTGTGCAGTGCTAGCCGTCCGCCAAAAAGGTTTAGGGTTTGTGTAATAGTGTGCAGTGCTAGCCGTCCGCCAAAAAAGGTTTTAGGGTTTGTGTAATAGTGTGCAGTGCTAGCCGTCCGCCAAAAAGGTTTTAGGGTTTGTGTAATAGTGTGCAGTGCTAGCCGTCCGCCAAAAAGGTTTTAGGGTTTGTGTAATAGTGTGCAGTGCTAGCCGTCCGCCAAAAAAGGTTTTAGGGTTTGTGTAATAGTGTGCAGTGCTAGCCGTCCGCCAAAAAGGTTTTAGGGTTTGTGTAATAGTGTGCAGTGCTAGCCGTCCGCCAAAAAGGTTTTAGGGTTTGTGTAATAGTGTGCAGTGCTAGCCGTCCGCCAAAAAGGTTTTAGGGTTTGTGTAATAGTGTGCAGTGCTAGCCGTCCGCCAAAAAGGTTTTAGGGTTTGTGTAATAGTGTGCAGTGCTAGCCCTCCGCCAATCCGTCCGTCTGAAAATAAAATGGGGTTAGTGAGTAGCAGGTAGCCGGGGCCTACTAGTCTAACTTGGCATCTCGTGTATGTCTTTTCGATATGTCCCATCGGGCTAGTTTCGTCACATAGCGTGCAGTGCTAGCCATCTGCGGTGGCAGGCTATTGAAGCTGGTGGGAAGCTACCATAAGTAGCCCAAAAATGAAACAGTTGTGGGTTTGGTGCCTGCCTGTCTGAAAAAAGGTTAAGGGTTGATGTGCAGTGCTACCCGTCTAGCCTTCCATAAAGAAGCAAAAATATAGGTTTTTGTTATGTCCCATCGGTCTAGTTGCGTCACATAGCGTATACCGTGTCTATACCGCACTGTATACGAAGTTCAGTGCTAGCTGCCTAAAGAAGAAAATAGTGCAGGGCTAGCCGTCCAGCCTTCCATAAAGCAGCAATACTACAGGTCTGAGACCCTGTTGGTTTGAGTTTTAATGAGATGAGAAGACAGCTACATGAGTCCAATCGCTAAAACAAAACGTAAACACGTAAAGATGGCAACGTCTATAAAGCAGCAATTCCATATTAATGCTTCCTTATTGCAGCCTATAGCACTTTATCTAATTTCAGCAGTCTCACTTGGCACACCGTGTGATGTTGACTTTATCGTTTAATTCACCAACGTATGTTGATCATGCACACCAACATACGTTGATCATGCATTGACAGCCTAAAGCACTTTACCTAACTTCATCAGTCTCACTTGGCACACCGTGTGATGTTGACTTTATCGTTTAACTCACCAATGTATGTTGATCATGTTTGTTTATCATGCATGCATGGTTGAGCAAGTTCCTTTAGCCTATTTGGCCTACCCCTGGACTGTAACATTTATACACACGTACATCAACGCAGGAAGTTACTGGACACCACTGGTGTTGTTGGGGATTCAAATCATCGTCCAGAGCTTTTCGTCTACGAGCAGCAGCTTCTAGGCAGTTCCTTCGTCAACTCGTCGTCCCGTTTGTTTTCGGCTACGAGTAGCAGCTTTTAGGAAGCTCCTTTGTCTACTCATCGTTCAGAGCTTTTCGTCTATGAGCAGCAGCTTCTAGGCAGCTCCTTCGTCAGCTCGTCGTCCAGAGCGTTTCTTTTCGTCTATGAGCAGCAGCTTCTAGGCAGCTCATTCGTCAAGCAACTCATCGTCCAGACCTTTTCGTCTACTAGCAGCAGCTTCTAGACAGCTCCTTTGTCTACTCATTGTCCAGAGCTTTTCGTCTAAGAGCAGTAGCTTCTAGACAGCTCCTTTGTCAACTCGTCGTCCTGTTTCTTTTCGGCTACGAGCAGCTGCTTCTAGGCAGCTCCTTCGTCAACTCGTCGTCCAGAGCGTTTCTTTTCGGCTATGAGCTTCAGCTTCTAGGCAGCTCCTCGAGCCAGCCACTTGGCTACATCCGAATATTTCAGCAGTTCTGGGCAGCAGATTGTGTCAGCTGCAAGGTGCATTAGGTTGTGTTAGGCTTGGCTGAACAGCCAGTCAGGGGAGCTGCATAGATAAATACATAAATAAATAGTTTGCCTTATTACGAGGCGCAAGGTTGAGGGGGCCAGCCCGTTTTCTTTCACTGGGGCCAACCACCAACTGGACGGAGTTGCATAGAAGCTGTTGCTCGTAGCTGACAAGAACAGCTCAGGCGTCGTCAATGCTGAGTACCCTTGATAGTAAACTTCTTCGGTCGTCCCTAAAAGGTGATGTTACCGAGGTATTTTTCCTATTGGAGCAAGGAGCCAACGTGAATTGCAAAGATATCGGCACCCCTTTGCATCAGGCGGCAGGGAGAGGGCACGTGGAGTGCGTCAGGGCTCTCCTTGACTGTGGCGCTGAGGTACACATTTGGGATAGAGGTGGCAACTCTGCTTTGCATAGTGCTTCATGGAACGGACACGTGGAGTGTATCCAGACTCTCCTTGACTGTGGCGCCGAGTTAAACGTACAGGATAAAGGTGGCAACTCTCCTTTGCATGATGCTGCATGGCAAGGGCACGTGGAGTGCATCAAGACCCTCCTTGTAAGCGGTGCTACGGTGACCATAAAGAATACTCGTGGGCAGACAGCATTGGATAGAGCGTTGCTTCAAGGCCACCAAAACGGTGCCGATGCTATCTGCTGCCACGGCAGGAGGAGATCCGATGACGACCAACAAGGTGGTGACCAATAACCTGAGCAACACTCATGTGGAAACCTGCAAACTGAGAACGAGGATTTGAGGAATCAGGTAGCAACAGTAACAGTTAACATTTCCCGCCGACCTACAGGCGCCTACTCCCTCGTTATGTAGCAAGTTAGCAACAGCAACAGCTAGTATCACCTGTCGACCGACAGGCGCCCACTCCCTTGTTATGTAGCAACATCTAGCATCTCTCGTCAACCTACGGGCGCCTACTCCCTCGTTATTTAGCAAAGTAGCAACAGCAACATCTAGTATCACCCGTTGACCGACAGGCGCCTACTCCCTTGTTATGTAGTAACAGCAACAGCTAGTATCACCCGTCGACCGACAGGCGCCTACTCCCTCGTTATGTAGCAAGTTAGCAACAGCAACAGCTATTATCACCCGTCGACCGACAGGCGCCTACTCCCTTGTTATGTAGCAACATCAACAGCTAGCATCTCCCGCCGGTCAATTTGGTGGCACAGCTAGCAGAATCAAGAGCAAAGAATAATGAGTATGAGATGCACATAGCTTGCGTGACGGGCACACACACATGCACCCCCGCACACTCATACAAACACACACACATATGATGAGTATACGATGCACATAGCTTGCTTGAGGTGTCTAGCAGTCTATGCCACATCATGGGGAGGTGGTACATGGTTGAATACGAATTTTCATTGTTGCATGGTTTCCTCTCAGGTCTGCCAACCGTCTTCCAATTCCCAGTGCGATACCCACGGGAACCAGATAGTATGCTATACAGATTAGACAGTCTAAAGACATGTCCAGGCGGCACATGGTTTGGTACTTGAACTTGGTCACATAGCTTCAGCCAGCAATTTGGCTGGTCGCCGCCGCAGCATGGTTTGGTACGCACACACACACACAAACACACACACACATCTGATGAGTATGAGATGCACATAGCTTGCGTGACGGGCCAGGGGGATGTCCTAGCGTCCCAAGACCTTGAAATATTGGAGCACTTTTTGTCCAAGGTGAACATTTACTGCCTTAGGAAGGTCATCTTTGACAAGTGTGTGCAGAGGGAGAGCTACAAGGCACATGATGCAGTTTCTGAATGTGGTGTGTACCTATCTGCACCTGAGGACACTAGCTTGGATCCTTATGGCCATACCATTTGTTGACCTTGCGCAGACCTCATGCAAGTATACCCGATCTGCCTCCGTGTGCCAGGCTGTCAGCCATGCAAGTGTACCCGGTCTGCCTCCATGTGACAGGCTGTCAGCCATGCAAGTGTACCCGATCTGCCTCCATGTGCCAGGCTGTCAGCCATGCAAGTGTACCCGATCAGCCTCCAGACAGTGGCAGACAGGGGACGGGTGTTTCTTTAGTCATAGCTTAGTCGGCCAAAATTGCTCGACCCATGGTGGCTGGGATAAATAAATAGTACGCCTTGTTACGAGGCGTGAGGTTGAGGGCGCCAGCTCGTTTACTTTCACTGGCGCCAACCACTTGGTGGCTGGGAAATCATATGCAATGATGTTTCATATCTTTACGCTTGTCGAGTTCTATATTGTTTAGATATATTGTACGATGTATCGACGATATCAGATGTAGTGATATTTGTACGCTCGTCAAGTACGATATTGTATGTATATATCGTATAATATATATCGACGATATCAAATGTAGTGATATTATTAGGCTTGTCAAGTACGATATCGTACAAATACATTGGATTATATATTGACGATATCATATGATGTATCGCACAATCTCATTCAATATCAATATATTGTATGAAATATCGCCCGATAATCTTGGGGACCAGTAAGATATTGACATCCCTAGTTATTTGATATTGTGACTTGTATTAGTGTCAGGTGCATGTGCTTATTTGCTACTATATATTGATTCGCGAAGCTTATAGCAGCTGAATAGAAATGCAGGGGGTGCTTGGTATAATTACGACCCCTGCTCACAGCTTGGTTATCTGGTGAATGTTCGTTTGGTTGAGGGTCTGTATCTTCCAGTCGGGGGCGCCCATGGACGGGGGGGGGGGGGGGGGGGGGGGGGTAAATACCATCAACATGTAAACAGAATGTTGATGGTGTGTATTACAAACCGTCAGGTTGTCAAGTCGTTAAACTGTCGGTGTAGAGACCTAGACATGTCTATAATCGGTATAAATTCGACCCCTGCCACACTCCCTGGTTCCCGTGGCTATCAGACGGGGAGGAGTAATGTATTCTGCAGACGGCTAGACACCGGGGTGTATAACTTTATAGCGATTATTTTTATGCCAAAGACAGCAAGGACTCCGAAGTCCGGCTACAGGCTCTAGCAATGTAACCAAGTTCAAATTCAAATTCAAGCATACTCCCATGGTCGCCCGTTAAGCCCGGTAGCAGGGTACCATAGTACAAAGCGCCCGCAGCAGCGCGATTTCGCGCACGCTTTTTGAGCCCCACTGCGTTTTTCTCACAGTTTTTTAAACCCCCTATAGGCGCAGCGCGGATTTTTTTCGCTTTTTGCACTACAAAGCGCTGACCAACTTGATGTTTGTGCGCTTTAAGTGCTGGCCAATTTGACAAAATGTAGTACCCTGCATGGTAGGTGTTCAGTTCTCTGTCCAGGGTTTTTTACGCTCCCCAACATTTTCCATTACATTTGTTTACAGATACCTGGTAATATGGTTTTACATTTTCCTGTTTTTGTTTTTTGTTTTTACGGCCGAAGACAGCGAGCAGCCAAATTGCTGGCTGAAGCTATGTAACCAAGTTCAAGTTCAAGTTACGGCCCCCAACGGCCTCCAAGGTAAAATCACGATGCTACACGTTTTAAGACAACGAGCGGCCAAACTGCTGGCTGAAGCCATGTACCCAAGGTAAAATCCCGATGCCCGAATTTATGGGCATGCTAAAAAACTGTGAAAAGTCCTCCAGCAGTCCAGGATCCAAATTATTTAGGGGGCGGGGAACAAAGCACGCCATAGACCTCCATAGGTACTGAGCTTCCCAGTTGGAAAAGTGATTTGTTCGACTTTACATTTTCTTGGTAATGTTTTACTGCCGAAGCGAGCAGCCAAATTGCTGGCTGAAGCTTTGTAACCCAGTTCAAGAGCTTCCTAGTTCAGCAGTTGACACCAGGGTAGGACAAGGGCCTCTGGTTGTATAATTGTTACAGTGATAGAAGCTGAGCGGGGATTGAAACAAACAGGACGTTGAGACGGTACTTTGTTTTGCAGAACACCGACGAAACTGCCCGAAAGGGCCTCTAGGATTGGTGTGGGAAAACCGAAATTCTATTTTGACTCCTGAGCTTGAGCACTTTTTGGAGGCGCCCCCCCTTCTGGGTGGCAGGGGCCTTCAGGGTTACCCCGTTGTTTGACAGGGGCCTTCAGGGTTACTCCATTCAGGGTTACCCCGTTGTCCGTTGTTTGACAGCAAGAAACCCTGGCCCTCACTGGCCCCTGTCGTAATTCGTTAACCCTACCGGTCATCTATTTGTACTTTAAACAGTATAAGCAAATATATAAGCCTATATATATATATATATATATATATATATATATATATATATATATATATATAAGCCTATAAGCCTATATATATATATATATAAGCCTATAAGCCTATAAGCCTATAAGCCTATATATAAGCCTATATATAAGCCTATATATAAGCCTATATATAAGCCTATATATAAGCCTATATATAAGCCTATATATAAGCCTATAAGCCTATAAGCCTATAAGCCTATATATATATAAGCCTATATAGGCTTATAGGCTTATATATATATATATATAAGCCTATAAGCCTACTATATATATATAAGCCTATAAGCCTATATATATATATATATATATATATATATATATATATATATATACCTCATATATATACACACATCATCAGGCCATGGTAGCCCTCATAGGGGCCTTGCCCTTCCGCGCTGCCTCCTCCTCCTCCTCTGTACTAGCGTGCTTCGTCTCTCGCACCAAGCAAAACTGCTGGTACCGTATATAGCCTCCAGCCGCATAAAATCAATTAAATTCCCCCTGGAATGTAACATACACACATCATCAGGCCCTAGTGGCCCTCATGGGGGCCTTGCCCTTCCGCGCTGCCTCCTCCTCCTCCTCCTCCTCCTCTTCCGCACTAACAGGCTTCGCCTCTCGCGCCAATCGAAACTGTTGGTGTATAGCCTCCAGCCGCATAAAATCAATTCAATTCCCCCTGGACTAACATACACACATCATCAGGCCATAGTGGCCCTCATAGGGGCCTTGCCCTTCCGCGCTGCCTCCTCCTCCTCCTCCGCACTAACAGGCTTCGCCTCTCGCGCCAATCAAAACTGTTGGTGTATAGCCTCCAGCCGCATAAAATCAATTCAATTCCCCCTGGACTGTAACATACACACATCATCAGGCCATAGTGGCCCTCATAGGGGCCTTGCCCTTCCGCGCTGCCTCCTCCTCCTCCTCCTCCTCCTCCTCTGCACTAACGTGCTTCGTCTCTCGTGCCAATCGGAACTGCTGGTATATTGCTTCCAGCCGCTTCCTCTCAGACACTGGGAGAGACGGCCGTGCAACCCTTGTGGCATGCTCCAGATGCGCCATGCTGATCACCGGGGCCTGGAGCACTGCAGTCTCCTGTGCTTCAGCTTGAGGATTTGAATTTGAATTTGAATTTGAATTTGATTTGCCAGCTTGTGGATTTGAATTTAAATTTAAATTTGATTTTTCAGCTTGTGGGTGCGTGTGAGAGGTGCCAGGTGCCAGGTCAGCGCTCAAAGTTCCCCTAGCAGTGCCAAGTGCCAGCTCAGCACCCAAAGTTCCCCCAGCGGTGCCAGGTGCCAGGTCAGCACCCAAAGTTGGCCCAGAGATGCCATCCAAGCTGTGTGGCTGTTCTGCGTCTCTTGGGCTGCTGCTGTCTGCGAGGGGGACTGGTGCTGAGGCTGGGACTGGGATTGCTAGGACTCCTGCAGGCCCAGACGGGGTCTGCTGGGAAGTGCTATCCTTGGACGCCATCTGTGCATCCAACACCTCGTGAACGGCCATGAGTTGGGCTTCAGAGAGAATCGCTCCCAAATCCGCACCTGTGTGTGTGTGTGCAAGTGAGTGTGTTTTTCTTTGTTTGTTTTGTATGTGTGTGTGTTTGTGTGCTGGTGTGCGTTTTTTTTCTGTTTGTGTGTTTGTGTGTGCATGTGCTGGTGGTGGTGGGTGATGGCGATGAAGAGTCATGCCAACCATTTGTACATACACATAACTAAGGAACGGCAACTAATATTAGAGTTTGGAAAAATAATATGAACTCATTTTATTATAGTGTCACAATAATATTAGTTTTGCAAGTAATAAATTCGAAATTCTGGTGAGATGGCTCGTCCCACTAATATTATATCATATTATATAATATTATTGATTCACTAATATTATATAACATAGCCGACCCCTACATATGAATGTGTACATACATGAACAGCATAGTACGTTTTGTGTAGGGGTCGGCTATGTTATTTAATATTAGTGGATAAATAATATTATATAATATGATATAATATTAGTGGGACGAGCCATCTCACCAGAATTTCGAATGTATTACTTGCAAAACTAATATTATTGTGACACTACAATAAAATTAGTTCATGTTATATTTTTAAACAATTATATTACCGGTAGTTGCTGTTCCCTATTTATATGAAGTGTCATGTCATGCCAGCTTGAGTTAGTGTCCTTGAAGGGTTGATTCAGCACACACACACAAATACACAAACAAAGAAATACATGCACACCAGCACGCAAACACACACACAAACACACAAACAAAGAAAAACATGCACACCAGCACTCAAACATACAAACAAACACACAAACATAGAAAAAAACTCATACACAAACACGCACATACACACACACACACAAAAACGGGGGGAAAAAACATTGAGTCAGGATCCTTGCAGGATTGATTCAGCCCACATCTTCAGTAAGCGCCATCTCTTACACCAGCACACACACAGTCAGGATCCTGGAATGATTGATTCAGCCCCCCTCCCCCCCCCCTTTCCTCCCCCTCCAATACACAGTCAAGATATTTACCCCTTTGCAACTATAAAGATATAACGCATGCCCCCTCCCCTACTCTCTCTATCCCCCCCCCCCACCCCCCTTCCTCCATGTTGCTTCTCCTCCCACGCAACACAAGTTATCACACACACCTGTCAGACCCTCAATGCTATCCACCAGCTTACTCATGTTATCACTCATGTTATCACTCATGTTATCACACACACCTGTCAGACCCTCAGTGCTATCCACCAGCTTACTCATGTTATCACTCATGTTATCACTCATGTTATCACACACACCTGTCAGACCCTCAATGCTATCCACAAGCTTACTCATGTTATCTCTCATGTTATCACTCATGTTGTCACTCATGTTATCACTCATGTTATCACTCATGTTATCACACACACCTGTCAGACCCTCAGTGCCATCCACCAGCTTACTTATGTTATCACTCATGTTATCACTCATGTTATCACTCATGTTATCACTCATGTTGTCACTCATGTTATCACTCATGTTATCACTCATGTTATTACTCATGTTATTACTCATGTTATCACTCGTGTTATCACTCATGTTATCACTCATGTTATCACACACACCTGTCAGACCCTCAGTGCCATCCACCAGCTTACTCATGTTATCACTCATGTTATCACTCATGTTATCACTCATGTTATCACTCATGTTATCACTCATGTTGTCACTCATGTTATCACTCATGTTATCACTCATGTTATCACTCATGTTATCACTCATGTTATCACTCATGTTATCACTCATGTTATCACTCATGTTATCACACACACCTGTCAGACCCTCAGTGCCATCCACCAGCTTACTTATGTTATCACTCATGTTATCACTCATGTTATCACTCATGTTGTCACTCATGTTATCACTCATGTTATCACTCATGTTATCACTCATGTTATCACTCATGTTATCACTCATGTTATCACTCATGTTATCACTCATGTTGTCACTCATGTTATCACTCATGTTATCACTCATGTTATCACTCATGTTATCACACACACCTGTCAGACCCTCAGTGCCATCCACCAGCTTACTTATGTTATCACTCATGTTATCACACACACCTGTCAGACCCTCAGTGCCATCCACCAGCTTACTCAGGTCCACATCTTCACTAAGCGCCATCTTGCGAGAAAGCGCCTTCAGGATATATAACCTTTCAATGCTATCAAGCACTCCGCAATATATTAAAATGTCCAACCTGCCCCCCTGCCCCCCCCTCCCTCCATGCTACTTCTCCTCCCACACAACACATGTCCACGCACCTGTCAGGCCCTCAGTGCTATCCACCAGCTTGCTCAGGTCCACATCCTCAGTAAGCGCCCCCCTCCCCCCCGCCGCCCCACACACACACACCCCTGCCCCCCTGCCTCCCCCTGCCCCCCCCCCCCCCCCCCCCCCTCCATGCTGCTTCTCCTCCCACACAACACAAGTTACCAAACGCACCTGTCAGACCCTCAGTGCCATCCACCAGTTTGCTCAGGTCCACATCCTCAGTAAGCGCCATCTTGCGAGACAGCGCCTTCAGGATAGATAACCTTTCAGCGCTATCAGGGACTCTGCAATACACCAACCTATCCAACCTGCCCCCCCCTGCCCCCCCTCCTCCCTCCATGTAAGCTTCTCCCCCACACAACACATGTTACCAAACGCACCTGTCAGACCCTCAGTGCCATCCACCAGTTTGCTCAGGTCCACATCCTCAGTAAGCGCCATCTTGCGAGACAGCGCCTTCAGGATAGATAACCTTTCAGCGCTATCAGGGACTCTGCAATACACCAACCCATCCAACCTGCCCCCCCTGCCCCCCTCCTCCCTCCATCTTCTCCCCCCACACAACACATGTTACCAAACGCACCTGTCAGACCCTCACTGCCATCCACCAGTTTGCTCAGGTCCACATCCTCAGTAAGCGCCATCTTGCGAGAAAGCGCCTTCAGGATAGATAACCTTTCAGTGCTATCAGGGACTCCGCAATATACCAACCTATCCAACCTGCCTGGCCTGAGGAGAGCGGCATCAACTAGGTCTGGCCGGGAGGTGGCTGCTAAGACACTCACACCTTTCAACCCCTCCACGCCATCTAACTCAGTCAAGAGTTGGTTGACCACTCGATCCGTAACACCTGAAGAAAGTGGGGGTATATCAATGTGGTTAAAGTGGTTATAGTGGTTAACTCAGTCAATAGTTGGTTGACCACTTTATCTGTAACATCTGAAGAATAGGGAGGTATATCAAAGTGGTTATAGTGGTTACAGTGGTTAAATCAGTCACGAGTTGGTTGACCACTCGATCCGTTACACCTGAAGAAAGAAGGGGTATATTAAAGTGGTTATAGTGGTTACAGTGGTTATAGTGGTTAAGTCAGTCAATAGTTGGTCGACCACTCGATCCGAAACATCTGAAGAATATGGGGGTATATCAAAGTGGTTATAGTGGTTACAGTGGTTAACTAGCCAGGAGGAGTTAGGGGATTAGACTAATGGGTGTGGCCACGGAGGGATGGACATTGGGGGAGATGACATTTCGTTTATCTTGATTGTTCAAGGTTGGGCAAGTTTCTGTATGCATATTTGGATTCCCCTGGACTGTAATGTTCGTTCTGGTCATGGTGGTTAGCTAGCTACCTGGCTACCCGGTCATGGTAACTAGCTAGCTACCCGGCTACCCGGTCATAGTAGCTAGCTTGCTACCCGGCTACCCGGCCATGGTAGCTAGCTAGCTACCTGGCTACCCATCCAGTTCATCAAAGAGCAAACACACACACACCATACCCTCCACATCCCACCCCCTCCACCCCCAATCTCCACCCCCCACGTGTTGAGTCCACGGGGAGGGGCAATGACATCCAGCTCATCAAAGAGCACACACACACACACACACACACACCACCCCCTCCACACACCACAACCACACCCCACATCCTCCACCTGTTGAGTCATGTCGACCGAGAGGGGCAATGGCATCTAGCTCATCAAAGAGCACACACACACACCATACCCTCCACATCCCACCCCCTCCACCCCCGGCCTGTCGAGGCATGTCCATGGGGAGGGGCAATCGCATCCAGCTCATCAAAGAGCACACACACACACCACACCCCTTCCACACCCCACAACCACACCCCACATCCTCCATCTGTTGAGTCATGTCCATGGGGAGGGGCAATGGCATCCAGCTCATCAAAGAAGACGCCGCACCTACACCCCCCACAACCTCTACCACCCGCCCTCCACCCCCACTCTCTCCCCCCCCTCTCCCCCCCACACCTGTTGAGTCATGTCCACGGGGAGGGGCAATGGCATCCAGCTCATCAAAGAAGACGCCACACCTACACACCCCACAACCTCTACCACCCGCCCTCCCCCCCCCTATCCCCCCCCACACCTGCTGAGTCATGTCCACGGGGAGGGCAATGGCATCCAGCTCATCAAAGACCACCCACACACCCCATACCCTCCACACCCCGCTCCCTCCACCCCCACCTGTTGAGCCATGTCCACGGGGGAGGGGCAATGGCATCCAGCTCATCAAAGACCACCCACACACCCCATACCCTCCACACCCCGCCCCCTCCACCCCCCACCTGTTGAGTCATGTCCACGGGGAGGGGGAATGGCATCCAGCTCATCAAGGAAGTGATGTTGGTGGTGGGTGTGGGGTGGGTTGTGGGGGTGGAGGGGGTGGGGGGGTTGATAATGGGTGGGACAAACATGCTTACAGACATCATGCCCCACCTGTTGAGTCGTGTCCACGGGGAGGGGCAATAGCATCCAGCTCATCAAAGAAGACAACGCAGGGGGCGGCTGACTGAGCACGCTGGAATAGCTCACGTACTGCTGCCTCAGAGGCTCCGATGTACTTATTTAACAGCTCAGGGCCCTTCACACTGATGAATCTGAAATTAGCATGGACGTTGGGTGTTGGGGTTCAGGGTTTATCAATCTGTGTCGGAGTCTGCTGAACGGGTCCGGGACTTTCGCACACATAAATATGAAATTAGCATGGGCATTGGGTGTTGAGGTTCAGGGTGCAGGTTTTATCAATCTGTGTCGGAGTCTGAGTCTGTTCAACGGCCCATGGCCCTTCACAATGATGAATCTGAAATTAGCATGGGTGTTGGGTTTGGGGTTTGGGGTTTGGGGTTTGTGGATTTCAGGGATTCGCAATCTGTATCACAGTCCATTCAAAAGCGCAGGGCCCTCCCCACTGCTGAGTGTGAATTTTTCAGGGTTTAGGGTTTAGGGTTTAGGGTTTGGGGGTTCAGGGTCCAGAAATCTACATCGCAGTCTGCTGAAGAGCTCAGGGCCTTTCACACACATAAATCTGAAACTAGCCTGGGTGTTGGGTGTTGGGGTTCAGGGTTCAGGGTTTATCAATTTGTATCACATCCTGCTGAACATCTCAGGGCCCTTCACACTGATGAATCTTGAATCAGCAAAGTTTAGGGATCAGGCTTTGTGGGTTCAGGGTATTGATAATTTGAGGTTGGCCTAGTCTCTTTTTCTTAGTTTTGAATTATTTAAAGGCTATTAGGCTATTAGGTTTTTAGCAGCTCGGTTTTTAGCTAAAGTTATGCTAAATTTACCCTACAATCTTATTAAACCTAATCGGCTACCACTGGACAGCGACATGCATACATCCACCACCACCACCACCACCACCACCACCACCTCCATCTCATCCTTCATGGCAACACGTTGCGCAGTAGCACCACCACCACCACCACCACCACCACCACCACCACACCCACCAGGCCATCAGGTTCTGCATTAGGTTTCCCCCCGCAGTCAAGTGAACAGATTAGCTGCTCGTCTGATCGGCTCCACAAAATGAACAGGCTTTCCAGTGAACAAATTAGCTGCTCGTCTGTTCGGCTACACCAAATGAATGTCAAGTGAACAGAGTAGCTGCTCGTCTGATTGGCTCCACAAAATAGATCAGGCCAGAATTTGTATTTTGTTTATTCTTTAGTCTACTGGAACTCAAGCCCTCCGCCGCATGCCTCTAGTTTTTGGCGGAGCCCCCTCTTCAAGGGGGCGGGAGCCCCCATGTTTACCCATTTGTCCGTCCGACCGAAAAACTTGAAGCTCGACATGTCAGCCAACGGTCGCGTAACTAACTCGCTTCGGTCAGCTCCATCATTGCCACCTTTCGTTCCGTTGCCATCACACTCCGCCAATTATCCGCGTCGCTTGCGACGCTGCATAGGACTTGTCATTTTGTTTTGGAACCAGTTCATCACAATAAATTTCTCCCATTCTCATCGCAGTCCCATAACCGGCTGCTAGCAGTCCGCCCCCCCCACACACCCACCCCCTCCCCCCACACACCCACACACCCTCCCACCCACTCACACCCATCCACTCACCCTCCCACCCACATACATAAGTCAGGCCGGTGAGGCTCACCTCATCTTAGCCATCTTTGCAACAGCTGCAACGGCCGCCCCCACCAAGTGGGTCTTCCCACAACCGGGGGGGCCGAACAAGAGCAGACCAGTGCGCAGTCGTAGAGGGGCTGAGGAAGCTAGAGCAGCATGCCTGCAGCATGGGTATGTGTGATGTTGCTGTTGCTGCTGCTGCTGCTGCTGATGATGCTGCATGTGTTTGTATGATGTTGACGTTGCTGCTGCTGCTGCTGATGATGATGATGATGCAACATGGGCATGTATGATGTTGATGTTGATGTTGATGCTGCTGCTGTGGAAGCTAGAGCAGCATTCCTGCAGCATGGGTATGTTTGACATTGATGTTGATGTCGCTGCTGCTGCTGCTGCTGCTGCAACATGTGTATGTAAGATGTTGATATTGATGTTGATTTTGATGATGCCGAGGAAGCTAGAGTAGCATGCCTGCAGCATGGGTATGTATGCTGTTGCTGTTGCTGCTGCTGCTGATGCAACATAGGTATATATGTTGATGTTGATTTTTGATGTTGACGTTGATTTTGATGATGCTGTTGATGCTGAGGAAGCTATAGAAGCATGCCTGCAGCATGGGCATGTATGATGTTGATGTTGATGTTGATGCTGCTGCTGCTGATGATGCAATATGGGTATGTATGATGCTGATGTTGATGTTGATGTTGCTGCTGCTGCTGCTGATGCAATATGGGCATGTATGATGTTGATGTTGATGCTGCTGCTGATGATGATGCAACATGGGTGTGTATGATGTGGCTGTTGCTGCTGCTGCTGCTGCTGATGATGATGATAATGCAACATGGGTATGTATGATGTTGATGTTGCTGCTGCTGCTGCTGATGATGATGCAACATGGGTGTGTATGATGTTGATGTTGATGATGATGATGATGCAACATGGGTGTGTATGATGTTGATGTTGATGATGATGATGATGCAACAAGGGTGTGTATGATGTTGATGTTGATGTTGCTGCTGCTGCTGATGATGATGATAATGCAACATGGGTATGTATGATGTATGATGTTGCTGCTGCTGCTGCTTCTGCTTCTGCTTCTGCTGCCGATGCTGCTGATGCAACATGGGTATGTATGATGTTGATGTTGATATTGCTGCTGCTGAGGAAGGATGGGTCATGCCTCACCTGATTGGTAGCATGAGAGCCTCCACTAAGGCTGCGCGAGCTTCTGACAGCCCTCCCACATCCTCCCAGCCCTCCAGCCCTCCTGCACTATCACCTGCAGCCGCTGCTACACCCCAGAACGCTGAGGGGACGAAACCGTTACCCAGGGCACTCTCCAAGTCCTCATCTAGTAGTATGACCTGTGAAGATGCACTGCCTGTACCTCCTGCCTGTACAGGCTCTCGCAGACGTCTTGCAACAGCAGCATGTACCGCCCTCTCCAGCAGTACGCTCATATCGCCAGCATTGCAGCCTTCTGCTTTTGATGCCAGGCTGTCAACCTGCTTTGGAGTGATGATCACACCCCGGCTCTTTAGACCAGAAGCCAACATTGCCACACGTCCAGGGGCACCGGGTGCGGGCAATCGTACTGCTGCATCGAAACCGCCAGCCTGGCAAAGGGAGGCATGCAATGCGGGTGCATCCTTGGCAACAGCCACCCACAGCAAAGGGGGAGGCCCCTGCAGGGCGCACGTGAGAGTGATGTGCAAGTACATGTATGAGTGATGTGCAAGTACATGTGAGAGTAATGTGCAAGTACTCACAAGAGTGTTATGCATATACACGTAAGAGTGTTGTACAAATGCATGTGAGAGTGATGTGCAAGTACATGTAAGAGTGATGTGCAAGTACATGTGAGAGTGATGTGCAAGTACTCATAAGAGTGCTGTGCATGTACACGTAAGAGTGTTGTGCAAGTGCACGTGGGAGTGATGTGCAAGTACACGTAAGAGTGATGTGCAAGTACTCATAAGAGTGACATGCAAGCGCATGTGAGAGTGATGCGCCTCATATATGGTATTTTGGATTTTACCTCGTTCATGTCTTGCTTGCATAGCTGTCTTGGCATTCGACCCCCCACCCCCCCACCCCCACCCACCACACCACCCACACACACACACACAAAAACTCTCGACCCTTGGGTCAGGTCATCAGTTTTTTTTCGTTTTAGCCCCTCCTGATATCATGGTTGGGCAAGTCCCTTAAGCCTATTTGGCTACCCCTGGACTGTAAACAACATACATACAAACCAACCCAACTCCCCCCCCCCTCCCCTCCAGCCACAACCCACCCCACCACAAAACAACTCCCAGCCTAAACCCAAATCTCTCCCTCCCATCTCCCCCAAAAGAACTCCCAACCCAAACCAACCCAACCCAACCAATACTACCCAACCCAACCCAATATAACTTCCCAATATCCCTCCCTCCCCTCTCCCCACCCCCAAAAGAACTCCCGACCCAAGCCAACCCAATATTACCCAACCCAACCCAATAATACTCCCCAATATCCCTCCCTCCCCTCTCCCCCTCCAAAAAAGAACTCCCAACCCAACCCAACCCAACCCAATCTTACCCCACCCAACCAAACCAATATTCCTCCCCAATATTCCTTCCTTCCCTCTCCCCACCCCAAAATAAACTCCCAAACCCAACACAACCCAATATTACTCCCTCCCCTCTCCCCACCCCAAAATAACTCCCAACCCCAAACACAACCAATATTACTCCTCCCTCTCCCCACCCCAAAATAACTCCCAACCCAACACAACCCAATATTACTCCCTCCCCTCTCCCCACCCCAAAATAACTCCCAACCCAACACAATCCAATATTACTCCCTCCCCTCTCCCCACCCCAAAATAACTCCCAACCCAACACAACCCAATATTACTCCCTCCCCTCTCCCTACCCCAAAATAACTCCCAACCCAACACAACCCAATATTACTCCCTCCCCTCTCCCCACCCCAAAATAACTCCCAAACTAACACAACCCAAACCAATATGACTCCCTCCCCTCTTCCAACCCCAAATTAACTCCCAACCCAACACAAACCAACACAATATTGCCCCCCAATATCCCTCCCTCCCCTCCCCCCCCCCTAAAAAATAACTCCCAGCTCAACACAACCTAACCCAATATGACTCCCCAATATCCCTCCCTCCCCTCTCCCCCCCCCCTAAAAAAGACCTCCCAACCCAACCCAACCCAATATTACCCCCCAATATCCCTCCCCTCCCACCCCACCCCACCCCACAAAAAACTCTCAACCCAACACAATATCCCTTCCTCCCCTGTCCCCACCCCAAATGAACTCCAAAACCAACACAAACTAACCCAATATTACTCCCCAATATCCCTCCCTCCCCTCTCCCCACCCCAAATGAACTCCAAACCCAACACAACCTAACCCAATATGACTCCCCAATATCCCTCCCTCCCCTCTCCCCACCCCAAATGAACTCCAAACCCAACACAACCTAACCCAATATGACTCCCCAATATCCCTCCCTCCCCTCTCCCCACCCCAGAAAAGAACTCCCAACCCAACCAACCCAATATTACCCCCACCCACCCACACACCCACACACGCACGCAGACAAGCATCATCCCTCCCCACCCCAATATCCCTCCCCTCGTCCCACTACGACATACATGGGAGGTAGATGATGAGAGACGGTAGTGCGTCATGACGTCAGAAATCCATTCTGCCAGCCTGGCAGCGGTTTCGGGGTCCTGTGCCTGCTCTGACTGTTGCTCAGCATCGTGAGCTCCTCCAGCTGGTGAACTCGGTACCAACAGGTCCAGGTCATCAAAAGCTATCACAGCAGGAGCACAGGCCAGTGCCTCATTCACGATTTCTGATATTGCTTGGGAAGCCTGCATGGGCACAGAATTAGTTCAGTAAATAAACAAACTACTTAAGTATCTAGCAACATAATAGTAATATAACAGCGTGTGATTTACGATTTCTGATATTGCTTGGGAAACATGCATGGGCACAGTAGTTGTTCAGAAAATAAAAAACTACCCAAGTATCTACCAACATAAAAGCAGCATAACAGTGCCTGATTCACGATTTCTGATATTGCTTGGGAAGCCTGCATGGGCACAGAATTAGTTCAGTAAATAAACAAACTACTTAAGTATCTAGCAACAGAATGGGGTACAAAAATGGGCAGTACATTACAAACTACCGAAGTACTTACCAACATAAAGGTAGCAGGACAAACTCACCTTGGTTAAGCATTGACAGTTTTTCTCCCCAGACATAAGACCCCCCCCCACCACCAACCACCATCCCACCCCATCATCACCATCACCCCACCGCTACTGCCCTCCCCCCCCCCCCCCCCCCCCCCCCCCCCCCCCACACACACACACACCCTACCCCCCCCTGCCCACCCCTGCCCACCCCCACCCCCTCCCACCATCCTGCCCCACCACCAGCACCAGGTCCACCAGCGTTGCAGCACCAGGTCTACTAGCATAGCCGCACTTGGACAGGCACCCCAGCCACAAGGTTGACCACACACACACACCTGGGTGGACGTTAGGTACAACTGAACTGGTACTGAGCAAGCAGTGTGAGTGCAACTGAACCTGCACAACAGCCACAAGGTTGACCACACACACCTTGGTGAACGCGCTGACAGGTTTCTCCCCAGACATTAGACCCCCCCCTACACACACCCCACTTCCCATCCAACCCCATCATCACTATCACCCCACCAATACTGCCCTCAACATGGTTGACTACACACACCTTGAAAACGTGTGTGCCGTTCCCCTCCCCCCCCCCCCCCCCCCCCCCCTCCCCCCCCCCACACACACAGGCACACACGCCGAACCTCCCTGACCTCCCCCAACACACACACATACCCTCCCTGACCTCCCCCAACACACACACATACCCTCCCTGACCTCCCCTAACACACACATACCCTCCCTGCTCTCCCCAACACACACACACATACCCACCCTGACCTCCCCTAACACACACACGCACATTGGTGAACGCATTGAATGGTTTTCTCCCCAGACATAAGACTACCCCCCCCCCCCCCCCCATCCCACCATCATCACCATCACCCCACTGCTACTGCCCCCCACCCCCCACCCCACCCCCCACACCCCCACCCACCCACACAACCACCCACCCACACAACCACCCACCCACACAACCACCCACAACAAACCACCACCACTAAAACCAGCACCAGCACCAGGTCCTCCACACACACCTTGGTGAATGCATTGACTGGTTTCTCGCTGGACATAAGATTACCCCCCCCCGCCCCCCCCCCCCCACACACACACATCCCACCCCATCATTGACCATCACCCCACTGCTACTGCCCCCCCCCCCTCCCCCTCCCCCCCCCCCCCCCCCACACACACACACACAAACCACCACCACCACCCCTGCCCCACCACCAGCACCAGGTCCTCCACACGCACCTTAGTGAACGCATTGATTGGTTTCTCCCCAGCCACATGTCCACTGCCCAGAAGGGTGGCACACGACACATGCACACAATGGCAACGAAGACTTGGATGCTTGGATAGGAGGTCCTACATAGATGTAGGGTTCAGGGTTATGATTTAGGGTTCAGGGTTCAGGGTGGCACAAGGTACATGCACACAATGGGAACGAAGACTTGGATGCTTGGATAGGAGGTCCTACATAGATGTAGGGTTCAGGGTTATGATTTAGGGTTCAGGGTTTAGGGTGGCACAAGGTACATGCACACAATGGGAACGAAGACTTGGATGCTTGGATAGGAGGTCCTACATAAATGTAAAGTTTAGGGTTAGTATTTAGGGTTTAGGGTGGCACAAGGTACATGCACACAATGGCAACGAAGACTTGGATGCTTGGATAAGAGGTCCTACATAAATGTAGGTTTTAGGGTTAGTATTTAGGGTTTAGAGTGGCACAAGGTACATGCACATAATTGCAGCGAAGACATGGATGCTTGGATAAGAGGTCCTACATAAATGTAGGTTTTAGGGTTAGTATTTAGGGTTTAGAGTGGCACAAGGTACATGCACATAATTGCAGCAAAGACATGGATGCTTGGATAGGAGGTCCTACATAAATGTAGGGTTCAGGGTTAGTACTTAGGGTTTGGGGTGTAAGGGTTTAGGATTGCACACGATATATGCACACAATGGCAGCGAAGACTTGGATGCTTGGATAGGAGGTCATGCATAACTGTAGGGTTCAGGGTTATGATTTAGGGTTTAGCGTTTTGATTTAGGGTTTAGGGTGGCACAAGGTACATGCACACAATGGCAACGAAGACTTGGACCCTTGGATAGGAGGTCCTACAGAGTAGGATTGTAGAGAAGGATTGGGCGCACGCAAATTCCGAAATCACGCAGCTGCTTCACCATGGCTTGCCCAATCATGCAAATTCAAATTCCGAAATCACGCAGGTGCTTCACCATGGCTTCCCCGATCATTCAAATTCAAATTTAAATTCACGCGGGTGCTTCACCATGGCTTGCCCAATCATTCAAATTCAAATTTAAAATCACGCAGGTGCTTCACCACGGCTTGCCAAACCATTTCACAAATTCTTAACATTTAAGTGGAGCCTAACCGAAATTTCAAGTTTCAAATTCAAATTCAAATTCCATACCTCCATAGGTGCTTCACAAGTGCTTTGTTCACTCCAACATGAACATGCCATCAGCCAGTGATTTTCTTTTCAAATCTGAAAGTGTTTTTTTTCTAGCTTTATGGGTTTAGGCCTCCTCCAGGGACACCATTTTAGTGCTTTTAATACCTTTTATAGCTTCTTGTAGCTTTTTAGGGCCACGCAGGGCAAAACAACATAAAACACTTTTTTATATTTTTGTATAGCCATAATTTTGCTGAAATGGGATCAAAACTAGCGAACGCTTTATATAGCGGAAAACATAATCCCAGCTAGTGGCTCTGTGTTAGTCTATCTGTGCCAACCCTAACCACTGTATCCCAATGCATGCAGTCAGTCAACACCCCCCGGACCCCCCGATATTGGGACGCGCTGCCCCCCAACCCCCTCAGGCTCCGCGCTTCGCGCTTCGCGCTCCGCCATGCGATGGCTACGCAACTATCCTGAAATCAGGGTTGAGTAGCCCAAGTTGCTACTCAACCTGGACTACAGAAATCTGAAATAAAAAACACTGTAGTCTAATCTGTGCCAACCCTAACACTGTACCCAATGCACGCAGTTGTGTTTGTACGGCAAAAAGGTAATGATAACGCCTGGTGGGGCGTGGTGTGAAGGGAACCCGTCGTACGCGGGTAGGGAGCGGTCTTCTACCTCAACTGGACAAGCTACCATCGCGGTTGACGACGACCTGCAACGCCAAGAGCAAACGAAGGGGGAATCGAACCCCCGACTCTTCGTCCTCGGAATGATTTGGTCTACCACTAGACCAATGTATATCACTAAAAGGGGCTGTTTGTACGGCATATAATTGAGAACAGAGTAGATGACAGTGCTCATACTTTTCTATAGGTGTGTGTGCATGTGTGTGTGAGAGAGAGAGAGAGAGAGAGAGAGAGAGAGAGAGAGAGAGAGAGAGAGATTGGGTGAAGATGGTGTTGTTCAACGAGTGGGTTCGACTTAGTATTTGCGGTGGGCCTCACCAACAGAACAGAAAGTACAATAGTCTTTTCATTGCCCCGGGCCCCAGTCAGGAGCAAGCCCCCCCCCTCAATTATTTGCGGTGGGACTCACCAACAGTACAGAAAATACAAGAGTCCTCCCAATGACTGGGCCCCCAGTCAGGAGCAAGCCCCCCCTCAATTATTGCGGGGACTCACCAACAGTACAGAAAGTACAAGCGTCCTTCCATTCCCCGGGCCCCAGTCAGGAGCAAGCCCCCACCTCGAGGTCGTACGGCCAAAACCTATTGGCTTGGCTACACAAGTTCGGGTCCAGGTTGGGCAAAGCCCTCTTCAAGCAGATTTCTAACTGGGGCCGAAGCCAAGCCACCTCATCAATGGTCGCCTTGCTAAGCGGTGGTTGATTCGGTTGGCCTGGCTTGGCTTGGGCACCGTGGGTTATAGGATGCAGATACTGCTGTATGGTGGGGTTGGAGGATGACAGCTGAGTGGTGGGTGCTTGTAATGGTGATCCTATCCTAGTTTGCACTGACGCCTCCTTGGACTGAAGCAGAGACAAAGCGGAGACGGTGAGGCATGGGAGAGGGACAGACTGGGAGGAGCCCTGGGGAGCTGACCTGTTAGGTGGTTGCTGTTGCTGTTGAGACACATGCTGCTGATGTGGTTGTGGCTGTTGTTCTTGCCGTGCCTGTTGTTGTTTCCGTGGCTGTTGTTGCTGCTGTTGCTGTTGCGATGAATGCTGCTGCTGTAGCTGTGGCTGTTGTTCTTGCTGTGCCTGTGGTTGTTCCCGTGGCTGTTGTTGCTGCTGCTGCTGATGTGGCTGTGCCTGTTGCTGTTGCTGCTGCTGCTGCTGCTGTAGCTCTTGGGGTATCTGGTGGTGCTGGGGATTTTGGTGGTGCTGTTGTACCTGCTGCTGGTGCTGGACCAGAACAGGGTCTAAATGGAGCACTATGGAGTGGTTCTGGGTCCCTAGGGACAGATGCATCACCATACCAGAGAGAAGCGGTAAGAACGTGCTATCATACTCAGAACATCCGCATGGCTGGCCACCATCTGTTAGCTGTCGACTCGGCAGGCTCTCTTCTTTTCGATCACCATCTGCTAGCTGTATGCTTGGCAGGGCATCGCCTTCTAGGCGCTTGCTAGATGCGCTTGCAGGAGGTGCTTCTGGGCGCTTGCTGGAGTGGCGGTTGCACGATGTGTGTGGGCGGCATTCGAGCGTGAGGCGGCTAAGGGTGGCTAGTTGCAGTTGCCACCAGGAGAGTAGGGCTGCACCCAAAGCTGATTTAATCAAGGCTCCTATGGTCAAGAGATGGTGGGTGTGGTGGTGGTGGTGATAACGTAAGCGTTTTTTTGTGTGGGCGCATTCGAGTGTGAGGCGGCTAAGGGTGGCTAGTTGCAGTTGCATCCAGGAGAGTAGGGCTGCACCCAAAGCTGATTTAATCAAGGCTCCTGTGGTCAAGAGATGGTGGGTGTGGTGGTGGTGGTGATAACGTAAGCGTTTTTTTTGTGTGGGCGGCATTCGAGTGTGAGGCGGCTAAGGGTGGCTAGTTGCAGTCGCATCCAGGAGAGTAGGGCTGCACCCAAAGCTGATTTAATCAAGGCTCCTGTGGTCAAGAGATGGTGGGTGTGGTGGTGGTGGTGATAACGTAAGCGTTTTTTTTTTGTGTGGGCGGCATTCGAGTGTGAGGCGGCTAAGGGTGGCTAGTTGCAGTTGCATCCAGGAGAGTAGGGCTGCACCCAAAGCTGATTTAATCAAGGCTCCTGTGGTCAAGAGATGGTGGGTGTGGTGGTGGTGGTGATAACGTAAGCGTTTTTTTGTGTGGGCGGCATTCGAGTGTGAGGCGGCTAAGGGTGGCTAGTTGCAGTCGCATCCAGGAGAGTAGGGCTGCACCCAAACCTGATTTGATCAAGGCTCTTGTGGTCAAGAGATGGTGGTGGTGTGGTGGTTGATAAACGTAAGCGTTTTTTTTGTGTGCATGGGCGGCATTCGAGTGTGAGGCGGCTAAGGGTGGCTTGTTGCACTTGCATCCAGGAGAGTAGGGCTGCACCCAAACCTGATTTGATCAAGGCTCCTGTGGTCAAGAGATGGTGGGTGTGGTGGTGGTGGTGATAACGTAAGCGTTTTTATTTTATGTTTTGGTGATGGTGTAGTTGTTAATTTGTTTGACGTTGCTGTTTGCAATCGCATCCAGGAGAGTAGGGCTGCACCCAAAGCTGAGTTGATCATGGCTCCTGTGGTCAAGAGGTGGTGGGCCTGATGGTGATGGTGGTGATGACGTAAGCGTGTCTTTTTTAGTGATGTGATGTAGTTGTTAGTTTTGTTGTTGTTGTTGTTGTTGTTGTTGTTGTTGTTGTTGTTATTGTATTTGTTGTTCTGTTGCTGCTGCTGTTGCTGCTGCTGTTGCTGTTTTAGCTTGTGGTTGTTGTTGGTAATGATCATGCTTGTGTTGTTGTTGGAAAAGGAAGATTTGGGTTCTTTGTTGTGTTCTTTGTTGTTGGTTCTTGGTGTTCTTGGTGGCTCTTAGTGCTGGTGGTGTTGATGGCGTTGGTGGTGTTGGTGGCAATGGTGGCAATGGTGGCAATGGTGGCTCTTAGTGCTGGTGGTGTTGATGGCGTTGGCGGTGTTGGTGGCAATGGTGGCGATGCTATCTGAAGAGGTAGCTTGGTGTTGTAGCCATTCAGCGGATGATTTGGGTTCAAGGTTTCTGAAGAACCCGGACTTCGTACATGAAATCGAGAATTTGGCCTGGAAATCTGAAAATTCTCGCGAGAATTCCCGATAAGTGGCCTGAGATTCTGAGAACCAAGTCCGAAGTACTAAGTGTGCTTCCCAAATCATCCCCTGAATTGCTATAATGGGGTCGCTAACATAGACACATAAGACACAGCACTCTGAATACACATATGGGGAAGATATGGCAGTCTGCTGGAATGAGATGAGGTATGGGAAATAAATAAATGCGTACATGCGTAAATAAATACTGCGGTACACACCGTCTGTAGTGCTGCCTACGTCCGCTCCTTGTGTACAGCTGGCAACCAGGGCATTGACAAGAGCTTTGTCTGCAGTCGTTCCCGTTGTTGCTTGCGTCAAGTGACTATTGTCTGCACAATTTGGAGTGTGGGGAGATGGGAGGGGGCGGGTAATGAGAGTGGGGGATGAGGGTGGGGAGGGTGGGGAGATGGAAACATGGGGGTGAGGAGGGTGGGTGGGTGGTGAGATGGTTGTGGTGAGATGGTGAGATGGGGTGGGAGGGTTAAGATATGGGGATTGGGGGGGGGGGGGGGGGGATGGTGAGATGGGGGTGGAGAAGGTGGTGAGATGGGGGGGGGGAGGTGGGGAGATGGGGGGGGGGGGGACGGGGAGGTGGGGGGGAAGGGAGGGAAGATGGGGGAACGGGGGGGGGAGGAGGGGAGATGGGAGAGGGGAGGGGGGGGGGGAGATTGTGAGACAGGGTGGGGAGAGGGTGGGGAGATGGGTGGGGGGAGGGGGGGAGATGGGGTGGGGGTGGGGGGAGGGGGGGGATTGGGAGACAGGGGGGGGGAGATGGGGTAGGGAGATGGGGTAGGGAGATGGGGGTAGGGAGATGGGGGTAGGGAGATGGGGTAGGGGGATGGGGATAGGGAGATGGGGGAAGGGAGATGGGGTAGGGAGATGGGGGTAGGGAGATGGGGGTAGGGGGATGGGGGTAGGAGATGGGGTAGGCGAGGGGATGGGGGTAGGGAGATGGGGGTAGGGAGATGGGGGTAGGGAGTAATGGGGTAGGGAGAGGGAGATGGGGGTGGGGGTAGGGAGATGGAAGATGGGGGTAGGGAGTGGGGTGGGAGATGGGGGTAGGGAGATGGGGGTAGGGAGATGGGGGTAGGGGATGGGGGTAGGGAGATGGGGGAGGGAGATGGGGGTAGGAGATGGGGGTAGGGAGATGGGGTGATGGGGTAGGGAGATGGGGGTAGGGAGAGATGGGGGTAGGGAGATGGGGGGTAGGGAGATGGGGTAGGGAGATGGAGTAGGGAGTGGGGAGATGGGGTTGGGGGGTTGGGGGGAGGGGGGGGGGGGGGGGGAGGGGTAGATGGGTTGTGAGGGGGGGGGGGGGTGCTGGGGGGGGGGGGAAATGGGAGACGGGGGTGGAGAGGGTATGCAAGGGGGAGAGGGGTATGGGAGGGGGGGAGATGGGGAGACGGGGGGGGGGGGGGGGGGGGGGGGGGGGGGGATCGGGAGTTGGGGGGAGATGTGTGTTGTGTGTGGGGGGGGGATGAGGTGGGAGGGGGAGATACGGGGGGGGGGAGATGAGGGTGAGAAGGGTGGAGAGATGAGGGTGGGAGATGGGGTGGGAGAAGGGGTGGGAGGGTGGGAAAGTGTGGGGTGGGAGGGTGGAGAGATGGGTGGGCGGGTGGTGGGTGGGAGCCGGGGGTTGGAGAGGGGGGGAGATGGGTGGGGGGGAGGTGGGCATGGGGATGGAGGTATATCCTAGACAGTCTCCCACCTACATTCTCCGATGAAGGCAACCCAACAAGTGACAAGGCCTTAGCCTACCCTGATGGTTCGTGCATGTTGTGTTAGGGGGGGAGAAGGGGGAGGGGGGCCTATCTGCATGAACTCATCCTGACCTTTTGGTTTATGGAAATGGAAAAAGCCGAGGTGTGTGTGTATTTGTGTGTGTGTGTGCGGTGTGTGTGTGTGTGTGTGTTGTGTGTGTGGGGGGGGGGGGGGGTACTTCCTCAGTGGGAGTGAGTTGGGTCGGACAGGGTGGGGGGGGGAGGGGGGGGGGGAGGGCTATCGCAGTGAACTACATGCCTGACCTCTGGGTTCCCGGAAATGGAAATCGAAGAGAAGGGGGGTTACTACTCCAGAATTTTCAAGCGTTGGAAGCGATTGGGTCCGACAGAGGG
>JAJSRW010000188.1:22500-31920 GCA_022414725.1 Microglena sp. YARC | reverse complement strand
CATCCCCAAAGCTATGATTGAGACAAGAGCATGACCTTACTCTTTCTTTTGGATGACTCCCAGGCTACCCTTATGCCTACCTTCCCAGAGGATCAGGGCCAGGACGTTAGGACAGGGAAAATCGACCTGATATCCCCCCACTCCAGTCTGTCCTGGTCTTGCCATTAACCCCAATACAAAGGGGCGGAGGTCTATACCACAGATGTATTCTACCCCAAAGCCTACTTGATTCCACCCAGACCAAGACAGCCCAGTTGACCCGTCGGCGGTACCTGAACCCTCACGTTCATGCGTACACCCATTATGCCCGACAGGGAAGAGGCTAAGTGGACTCAACGGTTTCAAGGACTCTACAGACCGCCTCAATGAATCCCTGGCATACTCTTCCCCCTCCTCCTTCATCGTCATTCTCCACCTTCCTCCTCCCCCATCCACCACCTACAGGTGCCCTCCTCCTCCTCCTCCCTCTTCCACCAGCTTCCCTGGCTTCTTCCTCACCTCCCTCCACTTCGCTGATCCTGCTGTCCCTCCCTCCACAAGCCCTTGCCCCTGCTTCTCCCAGCTCGTATCAGGAAGGGAAGATAAGAGAAAAACAGGCCATATTATGACTATGACTTGCTGGAACTGTGATGGATTTGGACACACTCCAGGACAGTCCCCTCACCAGACACCAAACTTGGCCCCTATAAGCCAACCCCTTGGCACCTTCCAAGCTTGACAGGCATCCTTCCTTGACTAAGCTCATCCACATCCCATAGAGCCCCTACCACTGTCCGAGTACAGCAGAAATTCAAAATGGTGAGCCTTCCCCAAAGCTGCCTGTACCTGGTCAGGACTGTCACAGAGAAGCAGGATAATGTAGAAGTCCTGAACCAGATTGTGCCCCTAGATAGTATGTTAGCGAAAGGATGCTGATGCCATAGATGTTGACCAACAGCTGGCCAACATGAAAGCATCAATGCTAGAGAATCTATAAGAAGAGATACCCATCTGTAGCAAGCCAGAAGAATATCCAGCCACCAGTTATTGCCTACCAGGTAGAGGCCACCAGATAGAACAACCAGTAAAAGCCACCAGTTATCAGCTATCAGTAGAGGCACCACCAGTACAGCCAGCAGTTGATTCCACCAGCAAGATCCTAGTAGAGCCAGCAGAAGAGTAGCACCTTTGCAGAGTTGACAACACTGCCATCCTTTCTCCTGTTCCCAAGAGGACATATGTTCCTCAAACCCATGACCCCACTGGTATCATAGCCTTTTCACCAGGTAGCACATCTCCCACCTAGAAGCCTAGGCCCCAAGCTGACATAAACAGACATATGCCCATATTGCCTTGCCATCAGTTACACCCTTGGAGGACCACAGGGAGGGCGTTACTATCCCCTTAGGAGAACTGATGGAAATACTAGAATCACATGATGCTCTTTGCCCACCCCACCCTGCATAAGTCAACATTGCTCAGGGTACCCCTTTATACACCCACGACTTCTATGCAAGGTACACAGTACTGAGGTCCCTTTCCACAACCAAATTCTGGAGAGAGAGCAGGATATGCCAACAATCCTGCACCAGTTATTAGCCCTATCAGACTTCCAAGCTGCTTAGCCACTTCTCTATATTAAAGGTCATGAACACCTGCTTCAGCTAGCATGAAGGATAGATTGAAGTGGACCTTTGTGCCCTGCAGGCAGCCACATGGTTCAGTGCCTACTGCCAATGCAGCCCCACAGACAGCCAGGGAGCTCCTCATGCAATCCATCAGATCAGGACAGATGGAGAGCCCAGCCCTATCCTGATCTACGTTGATTGATGCCCATCATGCCTGGAATCAGCAAGACTGTTTCTCATACTCAACTTCTGCCCTCCCGGTCTTCCACTCTGACCCTACAGCTGACCTGTGGGATGACCTGCACCAGGCCCATCACACCTAGACTTAAGCGAGATGGGTTTCTACCAGATCCCATAACCCAGGTTGATGACACTTGATAGTTTCTCTGATCCCAGTAGCTAGCCAGCAGTTTGATAGACGATAAGATTACATGGCTTTTCCTGTAGCATTTTTAGATTTGCACTTCCCCACCAGTCACCTATGCAACTTCTATCCTGGACTCTCTGGACATGGACAGACTTTTCCTAGATATTGATTGATTGCAACTTGAGTGTCTGCTTTCTTCTATTTTAGATTTTGACCAGGGCAAGACACCCTGTCCCACAGGATACTCCTGAGCCTCCTTTCTCCTTGCACCCCTTTTATAAACCAGCCTGCTCGTTTTTATCTTTCACAAGCATTCTTACCTGCTTATGAATATTTTTAAAGTCCTCTAGTTTTTTTTCTTTTAACTCCTCTAACTCCCGAAATTTCTCAGAATGAAGAAATACCAGGAATTGGGGGGGATGTTATTCACCGGTTTCACCGGCTCACTAGAGTGACTTAGAGTCCACAGGACTCCTCCCCTGCTGCACTGTATGCCGTGCCGCTGCCAGCTATGGCACGGACACTGATGCCGGTACCATGAGGTACCTGAGCGGCATCCCAGTACTTTCTTCCTAGCGCATGATCGAATGCTTATCTAACTGTAAAGATCTATTCCTTACCGTCTTACCCCTCGTCTCTATCTGTGCTTTGCACACGCTCCGGAAAAACTACAATATGCATGGCGGCATAAAAGCATTGAGGTCCAGGAGGCAGCAGGGTTCAGCAGGCATCATGAGGAAGCTGCCGGGAGCTGCTGGGTCTGGCAGGGAGTTGCCAAGAACCAGGTGCCAGGCTGGGCTGGGAAGCTGCAGCAAGGGAGCTGCTGGGTCCAGGGAGTTGCCAAAGAACAGGTTTGCCAGGCTGGGCTGGGAAGCTGCAGCAAAAGGGAAGCTGCTGGGCTGAGCTGGGAAGCTGCTAGGCTGAGCTGGGAAGCTGCCAGGCCTGAACCGGCAAGTTGCTAGCTAGGCTAGGAAGCTTCTAGGCTGGGCTGGGAAGCTGCTAGGCTGAGCTGGGAAAGCTGCCAGGGCCGAACCGGCAAGCTGCTAGGCTAGGATTAGGAAGCTGCTAGGCTGGGCTGGGAAGCTGCAGGCAGATGAGCTGGGAAGCTGCCAGGCCGAACTGGGTAGCTGCTAGGCTGAGCTGGTAAGCTGCAGGGAGTTTGCCAAGATCCCAGTTTGCCAGGAGCTAGGAGCTACTTGGATAGAGTCTGGGAAAGCTGCAGTTCAGCTAGGGGCTGCTGGGAAGCTGCATCGAGGATCCGCGCGGATGATTTTCAGGCACGAAGAAGAGTTGGCTCAGGACCCCCCAATGATTTGGCATCTTATTACATATATCCTCCCTGCATGATCAAATCAAGGGATGGAACTGCAGATCAATGCAATGCTACACCTGAAACGTACATGGAGTCCCCAATTGTCATTGAGAAACCACAGGGATTCTGTAGAACGGATTTGTCGCTCAGGGTCGGTAACACAGATGTAACACAGATCTGTAGAAGTTTTAGAAATTGATCACAGAGTATGCACATCTGACAGAATAGTAAATAGCCCACTCCTGGGTCTGGGTGTTGGAGTGTGTCTAGATTAAGGGAAGCCTTCTCACTTGCAACCATTAATTGGTGATTGTCCATTTAGACCATCAATGAATGTGGAGGAACCGTTGTTGTTAGTTACTGGGTTCTGGGACCTGCAGGGGCGTATCACACGGAGCTGCCAGGAGGTGGATGGCAGCTGGAGCAGGAAGTTGCCGGGGGTTACCAGAAGCTGATGGATGGAGTACCTCAGGTGTGTCCTGGAGGAAACACCTCAGGGTGCAAGATGGTGGATTCACTTTAGGGGTTGCTGTGGTGAAGGGTGTCGGGTAAGTGATAGAACAGGAGTTCATTTCATCCTGCGCAGCGTTGAACTCGTGGGAGGTCATAACTTTGGATTGGAGTGGTTAATAGGTAATGAAAGCAACCGTTCGTGGATTTGGGGAATAGTTGAAAGATCTATCCAATGCCAGCCAGGTGTTGCGTTGTAGCAGGGCTGCCCTGCGAATTTGTGCTGGTGGGGCAGGAAGGTGAGTCTGGGATGGGCGAGTGTAAGGAGGGACCAGGTGATGGTAGGGGACAAGAGACTTGCAGGTCAGTAGAGTCATTGGTCGGCAGTTCCGGATGCTGCATGTCCAGGCTTTGGGAGTTCCGGGAAGCTGCCCGGATCAGCAGGTGCATTTGGGGGTTCGTCTCAGCCTCATCAAGTGCAGGTGTAAGCCTCAGGGGGGTATAGATCATCAGGTGATATAATATCAAAGCTACGGAGGTGTAGTTCTCTATATAATTACCAAGCAGTGGATGATGATGATGATGAATGATTACATTTTCCTGGTGCCCTAAACTGGACTCCAAATGTGCCCTCGGCTTTGACAGAGTCAAGGGGGGACTTATGAAGATCATGCACAAAGAAGAAAAGAAAGAAAATTGATGTGCATTCTGATTGGTGAAAATTGTGTGCATGATGTATCAGTTTCCAGGGCTATGAGTTTGCACGAAGATGTCGATGAGCTGGGACCCTACATATGTGACAGTGGTTACGGCATCCCTAATGGCTGGAGACAGACAGGCATAGATAAGGTTGATTTCATTTCAGGTTGGTGCATTGGGTCATAGTTGATGGGTCACCCGACTCATGCAGATGTGATGTGATTGGGTATGTTCACGCGCACTGATGGTTTGATGAGCAGGAGCACCATAGCCGATGGAGTCGAGCCAGAAATGGACTCATACTCTGGGTACATGTTGAGCTTCCTGTCCAGGAGGCGCTTCCATTGCCCAAAGTCCTTCTTGCCATCATACCGGTAAGGTTCGAGTGCAAAGTCAGAAATCCTCATTGACAGCAGGGGGTGGAGGAGAAGAGGTTTCCTCATTGTCAGCATCCTCATTGGCAGCAGGGGGTGGAGGAGAAGAGGGGGTCTTCCTCATTGTCAGCTATCCCCCATTGGCAGCATGGGGGTGGAGGAAAGAGGGGGTCTCATGTTGACAATAGTGGCAACTGGGGGCGGCTTGGAGTTTGCAGTGGAGGGGAACGTCGTCATGTATTGGGATTGGGAACAGAGAGGACAGGGATTCAATATCATATCCCCCCAATCTTGGAGATTATTATGCGGGATTATATCTTGGACTGAGAGACGATGAATTAGAGATGTAGGAAAAATCCCAGCAAGCAGAGTTTTCAGAATGCTTGGAAGGGGGGGGGGGGGGGGGGGGGGGGGGGGGGGGGGGGGGGGGGGGGGGTAACAGGGGCAAAAGCATCGGGAGTCACTACACCATCAGCTTGCAGCACCGGGAGTCACTACACCATCAGCACGTACACCAATCAACAGCAGCCCTGGAGCCACTACACCATCAGCAGCAGCACCGTGTCACTACACATCAGCACTACACCTTCAGCAAAAAGCATCCGAGAGTCACTACACCATCAGCAGCAGCACCGGGAGTCCACTTACAAACTCAGGGAACCGACCGCTTATCTGAGGAGTATCTAGATACGTACCTGCTTATTTCAAATTATTATCTCAGATACCGAACAGATACTATCTTAGATAGTATCTAGGATATCACAGATACCTGGTGCATATATACTAATATCTGTAGTATCTAGATACTGCCTAGAGAGTATCTAAACAATATCTAGATACGGATACTCTGTATTTCTAGATACTGCCTAGAGAGTATCTAGACAATATCTAGATACGAATATCTGGTCTTCTAGAAACTGTTTTAGATAGCTTCTAGACAATATCTGAAACCGCTACATGCGCCTGTATCTGTGTGGTAGCTAGATAACATCTCTAGATAGTATCTGTACAATATCTAAGACAAATATCTGAGATAATAATTTGAAATTAGCAGATATCGTATCTGGATACTCTTCAGATAATCTCGAATTGTATTACAAATTGTTAATCATGGTGATCATAAAATCATCCCATGAGTTAGTTTACATACATATTAAGTAGAGTTTGTAATTTTCAACACACTTGATAGACAGGTAGCTACTAATTTAAACACCTATTATGCAATGCAACCTGACCCACTTACTGTGACGCAACCCACTCATAACATTTCTAACTCTTTTGACAGCTTCTGACCAAAAATAAATCAACAAATTATAATAAGCAAGCAACCTCTAACAAATTACGTGCGCTTACCCCTCATCCTACCAGTTGTGCAATTTTGATACATGGCAGTGCATTACTCCATTAGATTATCAGCAAGGCAACTTATCTACAAGACACGTATTTCCTTATATGGGAATTCCTATGCTAGATACCGCACCTTCACTAGCTACTAATCCTACTATGTCTGTGTGAGTAATGAAGTCTCAAGAGATCCCATCCTTCAAGACTCATGAGTGCCTAACAGCCAGCCCTCTTTATAGCAGGTAGCCTTGCTCCTACACTCTAGTACCTATCTAGCTATCTTACCTAGGGGCCTTTTTTTCCCCGGCCCCGGCCTCGGCCTGTAGGTATTGATATTGGAAGCCTCGACACTCAAGGAAAATGCAGCATCGATTATGTGTGTAATAAAGTATCAAGAGATCCCATCCCTCAAGAGCGCCTAACAGGTAGCCCTCTTTAGAGCAGCTAGCCCCACTCCTAGACTCCAAATCCCTGTCTAGCTATCTACCTAGGTGGCCTTTCTTCTCCTGCCCCGGCCAGTAGGTTTTTGCATCGGGAACCTTGACACCAATGGCAGTACCATCTGGAGTGCGGTGGATGAGGTGGGAGCAGGCGAGCAGCTGCAGGTTTATCCAATCCGTAGATGCTACCCAGGTCCAAGTGTGCTACCTTCTTCTTTACCGGGCTCCCTCATCCTTGGGCAGTCGGTTGGCCTCCAACGTGCTACCCTCATCCTTGGCAGTCGGTTTCATTGCCAAGCACTCCATGGGCCAAGCTATTTGCCACGCGATCCATGGCACCAATTGCCTCCACAATTACTCATCAAGTCCTCCCACGTCCCCAATGGGAAGCCATCCTTGACGTAAAGCACATGAACAAAGCATATGGGAAAGATTTTTCAATGTTGGAAGAATTGTGCACCACATATATGATGAGTGACGACAGGGACCAGGAGTGGAGGGGGCGAGACATGAAGCGGAAGGCAGGGACAGTAATGGTTGGCAGGCTACATGAGCGGAGGGCATGGACCAGCATTGGACGGCAGGCTACATGAGCGGAGGAAGGGGACCAGCAATGCAAGGTAGGCTACATGAGTGAAGACAGGGCCCAGCAATGGAAGGGCATGCTACATGAGCGGAGGCAGGGAATGGACCAGCGATGGAGGGCAGGCTATATGTATGAGAGGGGGCCAGGCCGAAGGACCGCAATTGAAGGCAGGCCTACATGAGCTAGGGCAGGGAACCAGCAATTGAAGGCAGGCTATCTGAGCATGGGGTGAGCTTATCTCTTAAGAGCATTCCCATGCAAGACAATACATGCATGACTTAACCCCGTATATAGTCTGGTTGACTTCATGGAACTAAGTATCAAAATAATGCAATTATATTGATGCCCATGGGCAGGCATGAGTGTAAGATGTTATCCTACCTTTCCAGTGGATGGGAACTGCAACCTCTGCGGAGACATCAGTAGCCTCAGTGTCCCACTTAGTGTATGACCACGTGCCTTCACTTTTGGAAATCTCCCTACATATAATGAGTGATAGAGATGAGCTGAGTGAGATGCTTTGAAGTGATGAATGCGCTGAGTGAAGATATTAGCTTAAGTGATGAGATGAGCTGAGTGAATGATGATGCGCTATAAGCGAATGAAAAAAGTTTGAGTAAGATTTGCACCATGTGAGGAGATGCAATGAGTGACGAGATGAGCTGATTTCAGTGAGATCATGCGATAAGAGATGAGATGAGTTTGAGTGAAACTGCACTATGTGATCCTTTGCGCATAGTGATGAGATGAGCTAGGCTCAGATGAAATGAGTGAGATGCACTGATTGAATGAGCTGAGCTGAGCGAGATGCGCTAAGTGAGAGATAAGCCTTAATGGGATGAGCTGAGCGAGATGAGCTGAGCGAGATGAGCTAAGCGAGAAGAATAAGCTGAATGGGATGAGCTGAGCTGAGCGAGCTGAAGCTGAAAGTGATGAGCTGGGAGCTAAGAAGGATGCGCTAAAGTGAGGAGATGAACTGAGAGAGATGAGTATGAGTGAGATGCGCTAGATTTTCTGGGCTAAAGGGATGAGAGACAAGCTGAATGAGAAGATGACCTGCACTGCAAATATAGGCGGTCTTTGGCAGGTCTTTGGCACCCTATTTCCGCCCCCCTGCAGACCCCCCCCCCCCTCCCAACACACACACACACCACACACACACACCACACACACGCACGCACGCACGCACACGCACACACATGCACCTTTCAAAGCCACATAAAAGCTTGCCTAAGTCCCCAAAAAATCAGTAATGCTGAGTGAGCTACGCTGAGTGATGAGATGACCCGAGTAACATGATCTGGGCCAATGAGGATGTCATAAAGAATTAAGAGCTGAACTTACATTGTGATGGCTATCAGTTATGGTATGGTGATCTATGAAGGGCAGGGAGCACGGCAGGGGCTGGGATATGATAAAGGGCATGCGTTAGAGAGCAATGAAGGGCAGGATGCAGGGTTGTGCATGATGGGGAGGATGGCAGTGAATGCCAGGAGAGGGGAGGATGGCATGGAAGGTCAAGGGGACCAGATCAGGGCAGGGCGGACAGCAGGACAGGGCATCGCGTACCCAAGGCGCCAGCTTCTGGGGGTATGTTGTTGGCCTGCAAAGCATTCCAAGTTGTTGGGGGATGGGTCAATGGGGTAAGAGAATGGGTAAGAGCACAGGCATGGGCATGGGCATGGTGGGGGTTTCAGGCGACTAACAAAGTAAGAATCAGACTTAGGTGCAGCTAAGATCCAGGAGGCAAGGATAGCTGAGTCGCGGTGAGCGATGGGCATTTTCGGGAGTAGGGGGGATGAAAAAGAAGCCCAGATCTTGCAGGCAGCCCTCTCTGAAATGCAATCGCGATGGGATTGAATGGAGCCTTTGTAATATTCGGTGTATTCTTCGGAATGTTTCAACTATTCATCACAATAGCAAGCGCAATGAGCGATGTAACGCCTGCGACTCTGATCGCTTGCTGGTTTGAAATGCGTACCAGCGGAAACTGGCGTTTGGTCCTGCCGATTCGAGCGAAGGGGCGCGGGGTGTATGCAGGGGTGTATGGCCTTTGGTGCCTGGGCTGTGCTGGGAGTGTGCGTGAAGCATTTGCAGAAGGGGGCAGATTCCGTTCAGCATGCTGTGCCAGGACACAGGTCTTGCAGATTGTCACTGTAGGACTGCCATTGCTGTTTCTGTCGAGTTTTGCCAAGCACTTAACCGCATCATGGCAGTGATTAATCTCTGATATAAATAGAT
>JAJSRW010000188.1:12500-17500 GCA_022414725.1 Microglena sp. YARC | reverse complement strand
ACACCATCAGCTGCAGCACCGGGAGTCACTACACCATCAGCACTACACCATCAGCAGCAGCATCGGGAGTCACTACACCATTAGCACTACACCATCAGCAATACACCATCAGCAGCAGTACAGGGAGGCAATACACCATCAGCACTACACCATCAGCAGAAGCACCGGGAGGCACTACACCATCCCCCGTCGCTGTGCCATCCTGGGCATTACACTTGTCACTTGCAGCTTCTGGTAGCGGAGGCGAATATCATTATAAGAAGGGCACTCAAACATATGCATTTAATCATCAGGTTTTTGAAACCCACACAGTTGACAGTGTCTCACTGAGCGGGGGATGTGTGCTCCATCCACCGCGCTCATTCTTTCTGTGTTCAGCCGATGGGAGCCCATTCTAAACTGTGCTATATAACGAATCTGATCCCGCTTATGTTAGGCGGATGCAAAGGGAATCAAGCCATTGTCATCATTACTGTTGGCTGCGAACCATTTATGGTATCGGAGGCGTTTAAAGCCAACCCTTCTCTCATTCGGGATGTTTCTGACTGCATTGGTGTCACTTGGGTGCTTAAACCTCCATGACTAAAAAACTTCAGACATAATACCTTCGACATCGACGGCCTCCAAAATGTTGAGTTTTTTACTGGATCCTAGCTTGTGGAGAGCACAGCGTAAGTCATAAACCCAGCCAGTGTTGGAATCAAAAGATTCCTCAAGAGCCATTATAATGAGATCCTCAGGTTCTGTATCTATGATCTTGTTCCAGAAGCGCAAAGCTTTTTTAGGCCAAGCAAAACACACCGGAATTCTGCCCAGCTCTTCCATGATGATATTAGATGTAGTAGATTGGCAAACGCCCAACATTTGTTTTAGTATACCTCTATGCCATTTCTCACAAGCGTGGTCATTTGAGATACGTGTGTTGTTCAGAATAGAAGGAGCCCAAAGGAGAAGTGGCAATACAGTAAATGGGACAACTTGCCCTGATTACTGGTATCGAGGTATAGCTAGGAATCAGATTTACTGCAGTTGCCAAGTACATCTTAGTGGCAAGGGGAAGAACTCCTCTACCTCATAGTAGAGCATACACTATCTACTGCAAGAGTGAGGGTATCACTTCTCCCCCGTGTGAAGACATAGCAACACAAACACTAGGTCCACCCCCCCTGGCCTGGACATATATTCTGACTCACTCGTGTAACACTCCACTCCTACTAGTCAGGTACTCAAACTGCAGACATAACCACAATACACAGCAAGTTGGAGTCGCATACATCTGTCATTAAGGGCACCTGGAGGCGCGTCCCGAATGAAATGATTCGGACCCTTAATTCAATGTATTTTCATGAATTTAATTGAATTGTATTTAATGTTGTGTTATTTTAATTCGATTTATTCCTTTCCATTTAATTTAATTAACGTGATTTTAATGCATGTAATTGCTTCAAATTGTATGAATTCGAATTGGATTATATTCGAAGTGCGCCTGGAGGCTTTAAATTAATTGAATTCCAATGAATCGATTGATGATTTAGCATTCTTAACTATAAAGTGACGAAAAATATAGTTTTTTAAGGGTTGTTGATTTTAAAGCAGTTTTGAACGCTTCGGGTTTGATAAGTTATTGATATCCAGATAAGGTTTGAACTATTAATATTTAATAACTTTAAAACTAATTAAGACTTATTAAATAGTAGAAAATTAGAAATTTAGAAATTTAGAAAACGTTGAATTCGAGGATTCGAGCAATGGAGCATTTCTAAATTTCTAATTTTCTACTATTTACATTACATTACATTACATTACATGTTAAAGTCTACTTGACACCGCGAGGGTGTATGAGACTCTGTGCTTTAAACAAAAAGAAAAAGCACCCACAAAGCAAAAAACCCCATTACATCAGGGGTGTGTCGAGGACAAACAAACCAAACTCCCAACCACCGTTTTGGTGGCGTAGGTATTAAACCCCTTAGAGCAGGACCCAGATCTCAACCACTTACAGTGGCGGAGGTAAGAAGCTAACAAATGAGAAGTCTCAAGAAGAAAAAAAAGGGATAATAAATTACGGTGCCACTAAGCAGTCCAGGGCTTCCTGTCTTGCTCTTCTACAAGTAGAAAGATAGTCGGCTAGGTTGCTCCAAAAAGACTTAGTGCCATTTCCATTCATAAAGGTTCTGAATGTGGAATCGCAGAATTCCACATTCCATACGGTTAAGTCGGTATCCTCATGGACATGCCTATAAATATCTGTAAACAGATTCTGGTAGCGGAGGCGAATATCATTAGAAAAAGGGCACTCAAACATATGCATTTCATCCTCAGTTTTTTGGAACCCACACATTTGACAGTGTCTCATTGAGCGAGGGATGTGTGCTCTGTCCACCACCCATTTAATAAGTCTTAATTAGTTTTAAAGGTATTAACTATTAATAGTTCAAACCTTAGCTGGATATCAATAACTTATCAAACCCGATATATATTAGTAGGATATGTAATGTAATGAAAGGCATGTATGTAGATTGGCCTTTTTAAGGAATTTGATGCAAGAAAAATGAGGCAAATCAGGTGTATGGTTGATTTTACGGGATTTGTACAAGGTACTGCATGTTTCGGCCCAGCCCAGACGCGAACGGTATGTCCCGTCCTCCTGAACGGGTTTTTGGCCAGCGGCAGGTGGCGTGGCTTGCCCCTGCCCCCGCCCGGTGGCCCCCGCCCCCGCCCCCGCCCGATGGCCACCAGGTGGCGTGGCTTACCCCTGCCCCACGCACGGCCCTGAGGTGGGGTCCGTGGGCTAATTATAGCACGAGTGCCCTAGGGGAATGTTTCGTACATTGTGATGCTTACATGTTTCGCCTCCAATTTTTGAGGACAATTCTGCTCCCAAACCTATGTATGCGCATATGTTCAAGTGGTTCAAAGTTGGAATGTTAGCCCAAAACACCCTGAAATCACATTGTTAACCGTTAATTGTAGCTATTTGGCCCAACCTGAGCTCCTTTTCGTGAATTGCGATGCTCATGTGTGCTCTGGTCAGAATTTGTCCGGTATAAAAAAAGTCTTATAATTCATCAAAAATATAGAATGTTCAACTTTTTTGATGTTTTTCATAAAACCTGAAAAATGGTTTGTGACACACTAACTAACTAACGGACGGACGGACATTTTAATGGGGCTATTCCCTCTTCAAATAAAGGGCGCCTGGAGGCGCGTCCCGAATGAAAATGTTTTAAATAATCTGTATTCAATTAAAATTTTAATTTTATTATTGTAGAATTGTTTAATTAAATAAATAAATTGTATAAATTAATGAAAAATAAGATTAAAATGTATTAATCAAATTCTGTTAAATTGATTGATTAATTATAAGGCATTAATTAATTAATTAATTGATTAATTAACTAATTAATTGAATTATATTTAATTAATTCTCAATTAAATTTAATTGTATTAATAAGTTAATTAATTAATTAACTAAAATTGATTTAATTAATTTGATAGAATCAAAATTGAATTGTTTGGACTTGAACTTAATGCATTTAATTGATTTGAATTGTATTCATTTGATATCAATATATTTGGATTTAGTTGAATTGAATCGATGGATGTAGCTTCGTTTACTACGACAATTGACATTTTGTAGGGTTGTTAAATTTGAAGGAGTATTAAACGTGCCTGGACTGTCTTGTAGATGGGCTTTATTTGCAAGCAGTTGATGCACACGAAATGTAACCAATTAGAGGTATAGTCGAATCTGTTTGGTCAGCCGCATACAAGCTTGATGTGGCTTCATTCCCCACATTTATGGCAATTCATTCGGGACCACCAGGACACAAGCCACTTGTTGCCTTATACAACATCGTATTACGATTTCGCAGTGTGATTTGCGGTCGGACACGTGTTTTGCCAATGAGGTTGTAGAGTCGGCTGGGCGTGTCCCTGGCGTGCGTAGGATTGAACACATAGTCTCGACAGCCTGGACACGTGGCATCTGAATTATGGTCAACCGCTGGCATTCAAACCACTAAGCAACTAAACCCTGAACACATTAGAAGTCACGCGCAAGACATGGGGCAAATAGTCGAGAAATAGTTGATATGCAGAATGCGAGAAAGTGAGAGGAGGAAGGCTGGGAGTTTCAAAAGTAGTGGAGTAAGTAGGTACTAATAGCAGAATAAGCTACACAACATTTGAAAACTTTTGAGAAGGATCATGACCGCTGCAAAGCTGATATCTCTAGTCATGCGGACTCCAACTACGAGCCAACTGTTTGGGTGCAGAGTTTGTGGGGATCAGCAGCACAGATGGAGAGAGACAAACTAATGTACAATGAGACACGTGGAACCTAGGGGGGTCATCAGAGGTCTAAAGCATACATACTACATATATAATATATATAAACCATGGCATGCCATGCTATGGTGCACCATGCTATGCCATACCAATATACTATGCAGGTAGGTACAAACCATACCATGCTACGCTACACCATGCAATACCACACCATTAGACATTGTATCATGCATGCTGGAATACACCATACCATGCCATGCTATACTACACCATGCCATAGCACACCCTACTACCATGCTAACATGCATGTAGGTTTAAACCATACCATGCCATGTTACACCATGCCATACCACACCAATATACCTTTGTATCATGCATGTTGGTATAACCCATAACATGCCATGCTATGCTGCACCATGAGAGACCATACCAATATACCATGCTATGCCACACCATGTTATACGACAACATACTACCAAGTTACCATGCATGCAGGTATAAACCATAACATGCCATGCTACGCTGCACCATGACATACCATATCAAAGAACCATGCATGTAGGTACACATCATGCCATGCTATGCTACCCCATACCATAAGACGCCATTATGTGTGGTATGATGTGGTAGGTTGAGGTGTGTTTTGGTGTGTTTCCGTGTGATTTGGTGTGTTTTGGTGCGTTATGTTGTGTTGTGCTGTGTTGTGGTTA
>JAJSRW010000188.1:0-5000 GCA_022414725.1 Microglena sp. YARC | reverse complement strand
TGGTGTGTGGGGTGTGTGGTGTGGTGTGGTGTGGTGGTTGTTGCGTGGCGTATCATGTCGCGTGTTGTTTTGTGTCGATTTGTGTCATTCTTTTTGTGTCATAGTATGGGTGTGTGAGTAACAAATGTGTGTGGTGTGTGCCATCTAACTGACTCTTAAGTGTTTGTGATGTTCTGATTCATTTGTGGTGGTGTGGTCGTAGGGTGTGGTGTTGGTGTGCAATGTGTGTGGTGTTTGTGGTGTGGTGTGGTGTGGTGTGGTGTGGTGTGTGTGGGTGGTGTGGTGGTGGTGAGGGTGGTGTGAATTTGTGTCTTTTGTGTCTATAGTTGGTGTGGTGTGGTCCTGTGGTTGTGTATGTGTTGTGGTGGTGTGGTGTTGTTGTGTTGTGTTTGTGGTGGTGGGTGTGGTGGGTTTGGTGTGGTGTGGTGTGGGTGTGGTAAATGTGTGTGGCGATGTGGTGTGGTGTGGTGGTGTGGTGTGGTGTGGTGTGGTGTGGTGTTGCGTGGCGTATCATGTCGTGTGTTTTGTGTCGATTTGTGTCATTTTTTGTCATAAGTATGGTGTGGTGTGATCTGTTGGAGTGCTGGTGTGTGTGTGGTGTTGTGTTCTGTTGTGGTGTGTGGTGTGTGTGGTGTGGTTGTGGTGTGGTGTGGTGTGAGTGTGTGGTTGTGTGCTGTGTGTGGTATGGTGTTGTGGTGTGTGTGGTGTGGGTGTGTGTGATTGGCGTGGTGTGGTGTGGTGTGGTGTGTGGTGAGGTGTGGTGGTTTGTGTGCTTTGTTGTGTTGTGCTTTGCGTTGTGTTGGATGTGGTGTGGTGTTTGAGTGGCGTACCATTCGTGTTGGGTTTTGGGTTGTCGATTTGTGTCATTTTGTGTCATAGTATGGTGTGGTGTGTGTGGTCCCTGTGTGTGTCGGTGTGTGTGTGGTGTGTGTGTGGTGGTGGTGTGTGAGGTGTGGGTGTGGTGTGGGTGGTGTGGTGTGAGGCGTGGTGTGATGTGTGGTGTGGTGTGGGTGTGGTGTGTGTGGCGTATCATGTCCGTGTTGTTTGGGGGTGTGTGGTGTGGTGGTTTGTGTCCTTTTGGTGTCCATAGTATTCGGTGTGGTGTGTGGGTGATCACTGTGTGTGCTGGGTGTTGTGTTGTGTTGGTGTTGTTTCTGTTGGTGGTGTGGTGTGTGTGGTGTGGTGTTGTGTGGTGTGTTGTGGTGTGGTGTGGTTGATGGTGTGTGTGGTGTGGGTGTGGTGTGGTGTGGTGTGGCGTATCAGCTGGGTGTGGCTGTGGTGTGGTGTGGGTGTTTTGGTGAGGTGTGTCGTGTTGTGTTGTGTTTGTGTCATGTTGTGTTGGTCGTTGTGTCTGTGTTGTGGTGTGTGTTGGTGGCGTCATGTCGTGTTGTTTTTGGTTGTCGATTTGTGTCATTTGTGTTGTCATAGTTATGGTTGGTGGTGTGGGTCCTGTGTGGTGTCGTGTGTGGTGTGTTGTGGTGGTGTGTGTGGTGTGGTGCGTGGTGTGGTGGTGTGGTGTGGTGTGGTGGTGGGCGTGCGTGGTGTTGCGTGGCGTATTCATGTCCGTGTGTTTTTTGTCGATTGTGTCCATAGTTGGGTGTGGTGTGCATCCTGTGTGGTGTGTTGTGTTGTGTTGTGTGTGAGTTGTGGTGGTGTGGTGTGGTGTGGTGTGGTGTGGTTTGGTGGTGATTGGTGTGGTGTGTGGTGTGGTGTGGGTGTGGTGTGGTTTGTTGTGGTGTGGTGTGGTTGTGGTGGGTTTTGGTGTGTGGTGGTGTGGGGTGTGGGTGTGTGTTGCAGTGGCGTATCATGTGGTGTTGTTTTGTGTCGATTTGTGTCATTTTTTTGTGTCATAGTATGGTGTGGTGTGGTCTCTGTGGGGTGTGTTTGTGATTGTGTTGGGTGTTGGTGGTGTGGTGTGGGTGGTGGTGTGGGTGTTGTGTTCTGGTGTGGTGGTGGTAATGGTGTGGTGAGGTGTAGTGTTGTGGTGGGTGTGGTGTGGTGTGGGTGTGGTGTGATGTGTGGTGTGTGGTGTGGTGTGGTGGTGTGGTGTGTATGGTGGTGCAGGGGTGTGGTGTGGTGTGGGTGTGGATGTGGGTGTGTGGATGTGGGTGTGGTGTGTGGTATGTGTGGTGGTGTGGTGTGTGTGGGTTGGTGGTTGTGTGTAGGAGGTGGGTTTGAGCGCGTGGTGTAGTGTTGTGTTGTGTTGTTGTTGTCGTTGTGTTGCTGTGTTGGTGTTGTGGTGTTTGCGTGTTGAGTGGCGCTGATCGATTCGTGTTGTTTTGTGTACGATTGTGTTGTCATTTTGTGTCATAGTGTATGGTGTGTTTGTGGTGAGGTCCCTGTGTGTGTGGTCGTAGTTGGTGTTGTGTTAGTGTGGTTGTGCAGTTGAGTGTGGTGGGTGGTGAGGTGGTGTGGTGTGGTGTGGTGTGTGGTGAGGCGTGGCTGTGGTGGGTGTGGTGGTTGGTGTGGGCGTGGCGTGGTGTTGGCGCGTGGCGTATCATGTCGTGTTGTTTTTGTGTCGATTTGTGTCATAGTATGGTGTGGTGTGATCTGTGTGGTGTGTTGTGTTGTGTTGTGTTGCTGTTCTGTTGTGGTGGTGTGGTGTGGTGTGGTGTGGTGGTGGTTTGGTGTGATGTGTGTGGTGTGTGGTGGTGGGTGTGGTGTGGTGTGGTGTGGTGGTGTGGTGGTGGTGTGGTGTGGTTTGGTGTGGTGTGGTGTGGTGTGGTGTGGTGTAGTGGGTATCATGTGGTGTTGTTTTTGTGTCATTTGGGTCATTTCTTATTTTGTATGGTGGCGGTGTTTGGTGGTGTGGTGTTGTTGGTTGTGTTGTTGTCGAGTTGTGTAGTGGTGTGGTGTGGTGTGGTGTGTGTGGTGTGGTGTGGTGTGGTGTGGTGTGGTGTTGTGTGGTAATGGGTGTGTGAGGTATGGTGTGATGTGAGGTGGTGTGGTGTGGTGTGGCTTGGTTGGTGTGGTGTGGTGTGGTGTGGTGGGTAAGTGTGGGTGTGGTGCGCTGTGTGGTGGGGTGTGGTTTGGTAGTGTGGTGCAGTGTGGTATGGTTGTGGTGTGGTGTGGTGTGGTGTGGGTGGTATGGTGTGGCTGTGGTGTGTGTGTGTGGTGAGGCATGGTATGGTGCAGTGGTGGTGTGGTGTGGTGTTGTGTGGTGCGCGTGGTGTGGCGAGGTGGTAGGGCTGTGTGGTGTGGTTAGTGTGGTGTGGTGTAGTGGGTGTGGTGTGGTGTGTTGGTGTGGTATGGTGTGGTGTGGTGTGGTGCGGTGTTGTGTGGTGTGTGTGTTGGTGTGTGGGTGTTGTGGTGCGTTGTGGTGTGTTGTGTCGGTGTTGTGTGGTGTGTGGTGTGGCTTGCAGTCAGTGTGGTGTGGTGTGGTGTGGGTGTGCGTGAGTTGTGGTGAGTTGGTATTGTGCTAGTGTCTTGTCGTTATGTTTTGTTCTTCGGTCCTTGTGTTGTGTCATTTTTGTGTCATTTTTTTTGTTGGTGCGGTGTTTTTGTGGTTGGTGATTTTTAGTGTTTGTTGATAAGTTGTTTGTGAGTTGTTGTGAGTTGTGGTGGAGTTGTGGTGAGTTGTGTTTTGTTGTGTTGTGTTGGTTGTTGGTGTTGTGTTGTGTTGTTTTGTTTTGTTGGATGTTGTGTCTTTGTCATTTGGGGTGTCCTTTTGTGGCGTGTTATGTCGTGGTGTGGAGTGGTGTGGTGTGGTGTGGTGGTGGGTGTGGTGTGGTGTGGGTATGGTGTGGTGATTTGTGAGGCAAACACACAACGAACAACTGGTTTCACAGTGCACTGCCACAACAGCACAGTTCACACAATACACACACATGGCCATGCGCATCGCACTATAAGACAACTCAGGCTACATGCACTAACATTATGGCTACACATGCACTCCACACAGATCTGTTTCGTCACACAGTTACACACATTGGTCATCCATGCAACTACAAGACAATCCATGGAACAACGAACCAATCATACACTTCAGCCACACACACCGGGCATCATGCACTACAGACAACCCCATGCACACATTCACACATACCCAGACACTCAACACGCACACACAAAGGGCCGCTCACGCAATGCACTACCACACGCCCTATCTTACATCACACACCCCGCCATCCCCATGAGATAAAAGACATCCCATTGACACAAACAACACACTCAGCACTCACCCACAGACACTGGCTTATCCCATGCACGTACACCATGCACTCACACACACTGGCTATCCCATTCACTACCATGCACACGACACAACACACTCAGACAGCACCTTGAACACAACTAAGCTGGCTACCACTGCAGCACAACCCAAACACAATACTGAAGCAATAAATATCACCGCACTACACACCACATAACACGACTCGCAATCATCTTCTCATTAACACCATCAGTCTAACAATCTCACATGACCATCATCATCACTTCCTACAATTAGAATCTCTATTTCACAACCATACTCCATACTATGGCCATATACCATGCATGTAGGTACACATCATACATGCTATGCTACACCATCCATGCCCACTATTATACATTGTACATGCATGTTGGTATAACCTAACATGCAGTGCTATGCTCAGCAGGCAGTACACACTAATCTACCATGTTAAACGCATGCATGTAGGTACTAAGAACATTCAATGTCATGCTATTCTGCACCATGCAGTACATACCAAATTAACCAGTGCAGGGTAGAGGCAAGGGGTGGTAGCATAGATCCAGTCCCATGTTGTCTGCAGCTGCATGCGAAGCAGGGGAACGCGCGTGCTCATGAAGGCGATGGGGACTATCAGAGTTGAACTGCGGGGGGCAAATCAAGTAATTGCGAAAGAATTGGTTCAAAGTCCTAGGCGCGTGTTGAAAGCTAATAATTGAGAATTCAACTAATCAAGCCTGCGGAGAAATGAGGCGAGGGGGAAACGCAGCGGGAAGACGGGTCCCTGGCTATCCTAGGCCCGCCCTGCCAGGGAGGGGTGACG